>JAVQIZ010170341.1:0-43597 GCA_036023535.2 Galaxias brevipinnis | reverse complement strand
CCCTATTAATTCAATTTAATATTTTTCTTTGTTGTACATGTGGTACTGAAACTTCTAGTTATTGTATTGAACATACAGTACTTTTCTATAACAAGTAAGAACACGTAAAAAAACACTTTCCTTGCATTTGTACAGACAAAACCTCTTAGGTTGGACGTGGACTAAAAGTCAAAGCAGATATGGGTAATTCACAAGAAAAAAACCAAAACCTAAATGCATAAAAAAGACCATTTATTTCCTACTGTCTTTAGTTCTGTGATGGTATGTATGGGAAATTGTGGTCTATGTTAAAGGCATCTTTCCAAAATGTCTGTCCGTCAGGTTACCAAGTATTGAGAAAAAAATAGGATATCAAGTTCAACTGCCCTTCCATGTAATGATATTGATATTTCTGATATTACATACTTTTTAAAATTACAATTACAAAATGTAGACACAATATTAAATGACATAGCACCATTCCACATCTAAAGCACCAACAGTTTCAAGAGATACAAGCACAAATGCAGTTATTGAGCAGAGATCAAAGAAATAGCTGAATGGCTAAGAGCTGTGAACTATGACTGTGTACATGAGTGACTGTTTAAACCTTAAAAGGTCATCAGGAGAGATTTTCAGCAAACACATGACCTCTAAAAGAATTAGCAATCAAACAGTGTGAAACCACTTCTTTCCGGAAGTACTTTGGTGCTTCTAGTCATCCTAGGTTTTCACGTACAGCAAAGGTTATGCTATGCTGCCCATGGGGGACTACTAGGTGGCATGGCAGTGTTGATGACATTAAACCAAGCAAAGATATTAGCCTCTACTTTTAGTTTTGAAAGAAGCCAGCAACTGGCCTGAAAACTGTAATAAGCTATGAGAGACTTAGACTTCCATAGTTTCCCATACAGTCACATCACGTCAAACAACGGAAATGAAATAAATCCTTGATGAAGTGAACTTTAAAAAAAATGCATTCAAATTAAAACAAAAAGATGTTATGGCCACCAGTTCAGATACAAAGTCAATCACGCTCCTTGATTCATTAGAACGCTATTATCAAATTACTCTAGTCATTATTCAGGATGGATGGATTACAAGAGTTACATTTTATCGTGTAGATTTTGAGTACATAAGAAAAGCAATGCCAGCAAAACATAAAAAAAACAAGTGTCCAATAGGGGTCTCAAGTGAGCTCTCTGGCCAATCCTGTGGCCATGAAAAGAAGAGTAGCACCAAATCAGTAAATTTGAAAGATTATACTTGAAAGAGAGGGGCATTCAAGGCCTTTTGGTATTCACAGCAGCACCCACCGCCCCTCCACATTAGATGTTGGTCAGGGTAGCTTCAGAGTGGATGGGGGTGGGGGGGTGGTCACAGTTCTCTCTCTCTCTCACTCTCTCTCTCTTTCTTTCTCCCCGTCTTCCTCTCTCGCCCCTGATGTAAGCAGCAGCCCTTCTTTACATTACATTATATTACATGTGTGGTTCAGCTCGGGTGATTTTGGGCTAGACAAGAGAGTTCTGGGAGGGGAGTGAGTTTGGATGAGGGACGGGCGGTGAGGGGTATGAGTGTGCACGTTGTAGTGGGTGGGCTGAGTAGGGGAGGGGAGGATAAGACAGATTCAGTGTCCTTGGCAGGTCTTGCAGCACATTTGTCGGAAGTAGGGGCGGCTGCAGAACTTGAACCTGAGCACCAGGGGGCAGTACGCCACTGTGTTCACATCTTTGCACTCTAGAGAGAAACACAAACCACCACTCAATGAGAGAATGAAGCGGAAGAATCATCTTAATTGTGAAACATGCTTGACACTTTGGTGGCCTTCATACAGGTATTGAAAGTCTACAGTGGCACGCCTCAATCAGTTGGGCCTACATAGGCTCTAACCTTCAGGGCTGTCGGTGGCGGGCAAGCTGAGGTCACATCTGCTCTTGCACTGCTGCATGCCTGCCGGCCGCTGGGGGTTAGGGCAGTCGTTGGACAGCTGGCTCGTGTGGGCGAGACAGTGGACCAAGCGCATCTGCTGGCCCACGCCGCACTTAGCCGAACACTGGGACGGGATGGGACGAGAGACGGAGAGAGAGAGAGAGAGAGAGTGGGTCACCGTAAACGACAAAGAGAGGCAGGACAGAGTGAAACACAGGCGTGGTACACAGCTCGACAGTCTGTACCTCTCCCCAGGGCCCGGCCACCCACTGGGGGGGCGGACAGCGCTGCAGGTTGCAGCGCACCTTGGCGGTGGGCCGGCTCTGCTTGGGGCACTGGAGCTCCGGCAGCGTGTCGGAGCTCTCGCCGCTCTTACACAAGATGACACGGTGCCTGAACCCCGGGCCGCAACTGGGCGTGCACTGCCGAGAAGGGAGACAGAACGAGAGAGAGAGACGTCGTAAACAGGGCGTAACATTAAAGAACCGCCTCGTAACCTCAAGGGTACACTGTCGTGAGAGATGTCATCGTGTCATCGTGTCATTTTTGATCTCCCGACAACCAGACAGGGGCGGTTTATCCGTACCTCGGACCAGTCCAGAGCCAGCCACTCGGGGGGGCAGGTGTGGTTACTGCAGGGCTCGGTGAGGGGGGGCCGCGCGGAGGGGCAGGCGGCGTCGTCCTGCACCTTCTCGTCCGCGACGGAGGTCTTCCTCTTGCAGAGCACCTGCCGCGTCCTCAGGCCTCCGTTACAGCTGCGACTGCACTCAGACCAGTCCCCCATCCACCAGCTGAAGGGAACCCCAATATCAGGCTTTTGTGTTATTAACTTAATATCAATAGCAATAAAAAACACAAACAAGGGCATCTTTATCGTATGCCGTGTTCGCCATCTTACACCCCCCCTCCCACCCTACCCTTACACTTACACAGAGAAAAGACCTCCCATCACACTACCTGTACACACGGGTGGAG
Source organism: Galaxias brevipinnis (assembly GCA_036023535.2). Taxonomy (NCBI): domain Eukaryota; kingdom Metazoa; phylum Chordata; class Actinopteri; order Galaxiiformes; family Galaxiidae; genus Galaxias; species Galaxias brevipinnis. The sequence continues at coordinate 40,714 of JAVQIZ010170341.1, read as the reverse complement.
GCCATGCAGCCATTACCTCGGTGAGCAAGGCTCAGAGTTGCAGGTCCTCTTCTTGTCTTTAGGCTTGCTCCTCTTGTCACAGAAGTGGTTGTAGACCACCGAGTGGTCGGCCCGCTTTTTACACACGACCTGTTGGACCTGAACACCTGACAGTTGGGAGAGACAGGACAGCCAATCAAATCCAAACCACACTTCCAAGACTCCTGAAACTGCCATTTAGCCTAGTATGACTACTGAGGTTCTTATCAGGCCCTATTCTCTGAAGGATCAACTCAACAATTGTGCGGAAGATAAATAAGGAAAGCACATGTACTTTAACTTCGCTAACGTTGCCTCGGAGTCTGGAACTGCTCAAACTCCCACTTCAGCTCAAACATTCCATGATTTTCCCGTGTATCCCCTGGGTCAGCGTGTGTGTATAGATGTGTGTATGTATTTATCTGTGTGTGTGTGTTTGGGAGTACCTCCAGCACAGAGCGTAGAGCAGCGGGACCAGGATGTGTAGTGCCAGGCATAGCCACTAAGAAGGTCCCTGCTGACAGGGGGGTTGAAACGGAAGTGGATCCCTGGATTCTCCTCTCTAACTAGGACCTAAACACACACACACACACACACACACACACACACACACACACACGCCTATAATTGCTATAATCTATAATGTGTTCATAATGCAGGTCAAGTAAAGTTCTTAAGTCTATTATCTCAGGGACCAATTCCAAACACTTGATGGCACTTAACAATACGCTGCCGTTAACTTTCGTTGTGTTACCATGACAATAAGGGACATATTGGTCGGTCCCAGGGCCTCCAGGGTCTCAGGCTCATCGGTGGGCCGCCGGTAGTGGAAGGTGGTGCCTGCGATGTCAAACCTGCGGGGGGTGTCGATGGTCAGCTTGCCATTGATGAAGTACTGCTCGCCTTTCCCTTTAAGCACTACAGCAGACAGAGGAGAAGTCAGAGTGATTCCCATACTCTTCAAAGGCAACACCCGACAAACATAAATAATCCCTTTTCCTCAGTTATTGTTCCATTTCCACTAAAGCCCTATGAGGTCGATGAGAAACCTGGCGGGAAGAGTCCAGTACAGTTTGGTGTGGTTTTGTTTAGCTTGTTCAGATGTTTCAGAAAACTTTCTTCATATTGTAACTGTACAATAGAGGGACAGTGTAGTCTAACATTTGAGTCATGTTAAAAAAACTGAAGATCTCACCTAGGTAGTTGAGGGAGACATTGAGCTCCTGTATGTGAATGAACACGGATCCTTTCGGGATACGGACCACTTCCTCATAACCTGGCGCACACACACACACACACACACACACACACACACACACGCAGTTAAAAAAGGGAGGCAAAGCAGAAGAGACTTTACACACTTACACAAAGGAGGGTGAATCACGTATAAGCAGGGTTCGACACTGTGGGACTCCTATGGAAGATGCTGAGTCCTCAGATTCCAAGCACATTCCTAAGCAGCCGGCTCCAGCTGCACTGCTAGAGTACACTGATTATACTGGAAGCCGGGCTCTGCTCTGCTCCAGACAGCCAGCCACCACAGCCCTGCAAATAACTTCAGCCCCACTAGATGGAGAGAAATAAAAGAATGAACTCCCCGCAGCACTGTGACCGCAGAGGACAGCAGCAACTTGGCCTTTGACCTTTCTGCATGGCGCAGCAGGCCGTGCGCTCCCAGTGATTTCATTACGCTCGCTCTGTGACCGTCGCGGTTTCTGACCATGCAGGGAGAGGGAGGAGAGGTGGTTTTCCTCAGGGGCCCTGTGGTAGACAGAGAGCCAGAGAGCAATAAAACCCCTGCCCTCAACCCCAGAGTGACCCCCACCCCCTGGGCCATGCTGCACACCACAGCAGACTGACTGACTGACTGACTGACTGACTGAATGAGTGACTGACTGACTGACTGACTGAATGAATGACCGACTGACTGGATGAGTGGCTGAATAAGTGAGTGACTGACTCAGTGAGTATGTGACTGACTGACTGAATCATAGACTGATTGACTGACAGAATAAATGAGTGACTGACTGAATGAGTGACTGAATTAGTGAGTGACTGACTCAGTGAGTGTGTGACTGACTGACTGGGGATGGGGCAGCAGAGCCACTATTTCATTCCGCCAAAGAATAATCCTGTCTCAGAGACACAAAAAGCTTGCTGTAGACATGAGCGCGTGTTCATAAATCTGTCTGTGCTCAGAATAGCCTCCACAGTCTGGGACTGACATGAGCTGGTACGGGGCCTGGAGCTGTGGTTCCCAGCATGGCCGGTGGCCGCCCCCTGGTCAGGGTGTGTCCGGGTGGTACGCTCTGAGGGTTGGCGAGCACGGGGCGAAGCCTGTTGGGTCTGGGTGGACGGGTGTGGTGGTGGACGGGGGCAAGTTGGGGCTGTGGAGGGAGGAGGCACTGGAACCGATACCATCGCAGCCGCAACGGGTTAGACCTCATCTAAAAACGGCCTGCCACGTGCCCTCGCAGCGCCTCGCCACCGACTTTAGAATCCCACACACACAAGTTTAGGCGCACAAACCCAGACCTGGATTCCAGCATTGTCTTGAGAAGCCATTAGGCTTAGGGGATGTATGAAGTACCTGGATGACGTTACCCCACAGGCTATAATGAAACAGTGACGAACCCCAGGCTCTCCGTGAGGCTTCAGGGGGGACTAAGACGTTCCGGGATGGCCCTGGAGGAAACCCGGGGCCAGTCAGTATAAAGACAGCTGTGGCTGTTGTACATGGCCTCATGTGCAGCTTTGGTCTTTATCAACCATGGTCCAAAGCTAGAACCTGTGTAGTCATGAGGACACCAAAGGGGCTTAGCATAAAATAGAGACTGAAATGAGTGGACACCTAACATAAGATTTGACTATGATTCCATAATGAATATCAGTAGATGAACAACTTCTGCAGTATGCGCTTGTACACAGAGCTTGCATGTGAGTGCATCGTTAAAAGGAGGGATTCTACTGCAAGGCAACAGTCCAACACGCATTCACAATCCACATGTCACAATCCTAGGAGTGCGCACATACTGCTGGAACCGCCGATAAACCATTACGCTGCATAATGTCTCTAAAGCCTCGTGTTACTCTCCAAAGGTTTGGCCTTTCCTCATTCTTCTCCTCCACTTGCGGCAGCTGTTGAAACCGAGGAGCTTCTCAAATCTCAAGACGTTTTGGTCAACCCAAACCCCCCCCCCCCAAATGAAGCAATGAGGCATTGTTACCCCAACGTTATCAGTGCACGAGAAAATCAAACAGTCCTTTTCAGCGAGCGTACTTATTCCTTGCAACTTGTTTAAGTATAGGGGGCACAACGGCTTTAGTGCCTTCTGGAAAGCGGTGTTTTACCGGCGGAGTGAAAGCTGGTGAATATAAAAAGCTTCATAGCTACCTCCTTCAGGCAGCGAGTCGTTGAAGACGCCCTCAATGGCTTCGCAGCTGCTCCCGTCACCCCCGCACATCCGGCAGCGGTCCTCGCGCACGTCCGAGCCCAGAATGCGGTCACAGCCCACATGCTGCAGGACGTTAAGGAGACGGAGGGTCAGGGTTCATAAGCCAGAGGTCAAAGGGCAGCCACGGGCACCACATTGTTTTCCAGGTGCCCTTGTCGAGTCCGAGCTCCGTCTAAAATGTTAACACATGCTGTCCATGGACACGCTCGCATGAGATCTTTGAAACTCAGAGAGCGTTGCCCATAAAACATCAGTAGTGTAATGAAGGTTCAGTTTTAATGGAATGGGCGGTCTCTGGGTTCATTCGGTTCAGAGGTTGTTTATCACGAGCTAGCCACTGTCCTTGTCTTTCTAAGCATGACTATGACACGGTGTAATGGTTCCTAGACCTCTGTTAACCCAGATCTGGACTCCCTACCCAATGTGGAAGTCATTTTAGCCGTAATGCGAGATGGGGACTCTGGTTCCCTGCAGGGCTCTGCAGAAAGCCTGCCTGTCAGCAAGCCAGAGAGCCAGGCCAGGCTCAGGCTCCGGGAAGGTTCCCCTGGCAGCAAGGCCCAGCCGCAGCATGCTGGGAACATGTGTTCTTTGGACCTCGGTACAGAGCCATGTGTTCCCTGGCTTAGCTTTGACTTGGTCTTTCTTCCGCTTGCCACATTTCATGCTCTCCCTATCCTTAAATCATAACCTTCTCCCTGGAAACCAAACCATGATACTACCCTCCATACTCAGAGTTTTTCTTCTCACCATAAATAAAAATACACAGCATAAATATAAAGGACTTGGAGAAAAGAGAAATGCCAGGGACGAGTAGTGAGAGTTTCAAAATGGTAAAGATGGAAAGGGCCAAAGAGATGGTGAATGACCTAGAGATGGAGAGAAAAAGAAGGGCAGAGAAAATGAGAGAGACCGGCTGTGGGCGTGCGCAGCAACCAGCAGTGCTGACAGGCAGCTGAGAAGAAGGGTCAGTGAGTTCCTGCAGTACACAGAGAGAAGAAGGGACGCGAGCAAAGGAGAGGAAAGGACAGGTGCAAAGGAGAAAAGAAGAGATGAGGACAGAGGCTGACTGTTGATAAACATGCTCCTCTCTCTACCGCTCACACAACCTCTGCGGCCGGACTCGGACACACTCCAAACAAAGCAAAGAGAGAGATAGAGAGAGAGAGAGACAGAAAGTTAGAGAGAGAGAGAGAATGAAATACAAAGATGGACAAATAGGTAGTGAGGAAAAACATAAGTGGAGGAATAAGGAGAGAGAGAGAGAGAGAGAGACAGAAAGAGAGGAGATGAAATACAAAGTTTGACAAATAGGTAGTGAGGAAAAACACAAGTGGAGGAATAAGGAGAGAGAGAGAGAGAGAGACACACACACACACACACACACACACACACACACAGAGAAACAGAGGGAGAGAGACAAATTGGCTTTTCATCTTGTTAATAAAATCCAGATAGGTCCCACATAGCTGCAGGAAACCACAAAAACAAAACATTTTGTGGTTTGGTGTTGTTCACAGTAAGACTGTCTCACCCTTTACCATTCCAAACTGTCCGTAGTCCCAACAGGCTGAAAAAACATCCAAGAAGAAACCAGTGGGGAACAGCAATCTGCATACAGTGTATTGTTTGAGCACTACACAACCATGTCATCTGTCCCACCTTGCACTCGCCGTTCACGCACACATCCAGTGAGTCTTCTCGACAAGGTGTGCCGTCCACCACGGCCGGGGCGCGCTCTGTGTAGAAGTTGTATCCTTCCGCCAGGCAATTAAGAGAACATGACTTCACCCCACCTAGTCACCAGCAGAGAGAGAGAGGGAGACAGAAAGAGAGAGAGACAAAGGCAGAGATGTGACTGGCTGTATATCAGAAAACAGCAGTAGCTACTGGTTGAGCTTTGGGACAAGCAAATTAAATGTTTTCTGTTTTCAGGTCGATGCTGTTCATGAAATGTTTGCGTCTTCAACAAGCTGCTGTGCCGGCCGCATTAAGCACCCTAGCTGGACTGTTTGGAGCATCGAACCAAATCACTGTGCATCAGCTCTCGTTCTGGCCCCCCAAAAGGCGTGCGTGGCCCAAACAACAGCTTACTCGATTACCACACCACAGTAACGTTCACACCACCTCTTAATTGCTCCAACCACATTAGAATGTACTCGACGTTGTTGCGCTTTACGACGTTGCACAACACTCGTTGAAACAGGGAAGGAAACGGCTCCTAGTGGGGCTCCCTCATGTAATACACTCCAGAGTGGAGGCTTTCAGGGTGTCTCTCCCCGAGCCAAGAACCCAACCATTACATCCACAATTCTCCTCTAATAAATAACAAACCAACGTGCCGTTGGTAGGCTCCGACGGTCATGCAAAGAGTTTTAATGGGCTTTGGGGTTATGTCTTCAATGCTGTTAATTTGCTCTCGCACAGCTGTTCGGACTCCGTTGCCAAAGGACCGATGCAAGGGAGGAGAAAAAGACAAAGAGAGAAAAAACCGAGTCCACGGAATAGAGAGAGGGGGGGGTGGGGGGTGGATAAGCAAGGTCTTGTAAATGAAGTGTACAACTTGCATTGTACAAGCACACACACACACAGACACACACACACCTACAGTATATGCAGTCCCCTTTTGTCTCTGTGGCAAACCCCAGCCCCAGCCCCAGCCCCCCCCCCCCGGTGTCTGGCACAGATCCCAGCTGCTGGCTCAGGGACTGCTGGTGCTCTCGGTCTCCAACAGTAAAGCCGGGTCAAAAGCTCAGGACAGGAAAACTAATAGAGCGCTAGCAGCAAGAAGGCATCTCTCAGCACATTCCCCGGGACCCTGGAATGTGGTAATCCTGTAAACTAGCACAATTGAACACGCTAAGGAGAGAGGCAGGGAGGGGGAGAACCAGTTTGAAAAGACAGAGGGAGAGTGGGAATGTTCGTGTGTGTGTGTGTGTGTGTGTGTGTGTGTGAGAGAGAGAGCTAGACAGAGAGAAAGAGGGGAGGTGTTATTTGAACAGTAACAAGTGCTCCGTCTTATTCCACCTGGGAGGTCACGCCATGAACCTCACTGAGCCCACCTGACAGGATCAATCAGCGGCTCAGTGCCAGAGCACCGGCCCCTCGGCGCTGGAGACCGGCAAAGCACAGTCAGCATTCAGTCTAGACACACACACACACACACACACACACACACACACACACACACACACACATTTCTCGCAAAACCAATGACCTCATATACTAATTATGACTCCACCTGCACCTTGAGAAGCCATTAGGATCAGGGAAATATCAAAATAAGATAGCCCATATGCTATAATGAGTCGGTGACGACCACCAAGCCTTCCCTGATGCTTTGGGGGGAAACCAAAAAGATTCCTGGGTGGAATGGGAGGAAACAGACAGACTCCCATACAGCTTTAGCTCTGGTGCTTTGGCAACGATCAGCCACACTGCAATAAAGATCATTTTGACCAGTCGGTTTGGCTTGATTGAATGTCAAATTACTCAATGATCCCATGCCCACAACTTGCTGTAGGTCTGACAGCTATACTTCCCCCCTGGTGTCCCATTGGACTGGAGTGTGACCACGGGGCTGTGGTCATGTGAGAGGCAGCGTGAGCTGTCCCCCTACTACTCCATACCTCTTTGGTACCAGCCGGACCCAAGCAACCACGGATCAACACACTCTCCTCTCCCTACACAAACACACACGCACGCACGCATGCACGCACACACACACACATTTATATTTTTTTGGTCTACATCATTCTTTTATTCTCTCTCCCTTTTCTTGCACACATACTACATTTTACTGAGCTCCGTTTCCATTTCTTTGCCCTAACACCTCCATCCCCGTCCTAAGTGTCTAGCATCCAGAAACCTTTCTCCCCAGTAAACCCACTGCTGGGCCAGCAGCCCTGTACTCACAAATCCTTTGTGGGCCATGAACATTAATCTAATTCCGCCACAGGTGCACCCCTGCCAAGCGGCACCGCTCTCCAGCCAGCGGCTCCTCCACGTGGACACCAGCTGAAAACCCTTTGGGCTGGGGCTGTTTGTACTGGCACTGGGACCTCAGGCAAAGTCCACCAGCGTGAACGCTAGCCTGCAATATGGCTCGGCCGATCCAAAACTTCAACTCCCATGGTGCTGTGCTTTGGCAGGCCAGACCGCAGCATGAAATGGGCTTTGGGTGGGAGCGGAGGGACTGACATGGGGGGTCTGCGGCTATACGCAGGGCTGTCTGGGAAGGCTCCTGGACGTACCGCAACAATGTGGACAGCTCTGCAAAAGAAAAAAAAAAAAAAAAAAGCATGTGGCTGCAAAAAAATATTGTAATGAAGTGTCCTTGGTTGTCTGGGCCAAGCAAGACTGCCTGGTATGAGTGTCTGAGAATCCAATGGAGAGGGAGAGAGACGAGAGGAGTGAGAGGGGGAACTATATGTGAAAGAAGGGAGCCGAAGTGAGACACAGAGAAGGGGGCAGGGAGGTGTAATCTGGCCTTAACACAGGTCAGACCGTGGAGCGGCGCGTATTTTAACAGCTGCAAGGGATTTCCATTGTAAAATCAGCTGACTTGATGAAAGCAGCACTTGATGCCGGGAGTTGGAGACGGCCCCTCTGTAAGCCATTATGTTATTGGGCGGCTAGATTAAAGGCAGTTATGTCGTCTAAAGTATTTATCTTTCATGTCCAACGCAGCACTCATCAGGCAAAGGAATTTTTCAAGCAAGGGATTCTGGGATATATGGCTTCCCAGTGCCAGCATCTGGGGGCCAGACAGGAGATTGTCTGCAGCTTGCCTCCTTTCTCGCTCTCTCTCTTTTCTTCTGGTCGCCACTCTTTTCCTCCCGTCTCTACACGGTTTTGTTTTGTCCGTCCTTTTCTCCTCGCCGTTCCCCTCTCGTTCATGCACCTTTTCCCCCTCTTTTCCAATCATTCTCCTCTTGTCTGTTCCCCTCTCTGGGCCCTCCGTTTGGCAGCACATCGGCGCTCCGCTCTCCACTGGAACACGTCTCCCTCTGTTAACCCACAGCTGCCTGTGTGTTCCGATCTCAACTTCATACAGTACGACGTGACAATTATTCAAAGAGAAAACAGAGTGGATGGACCGTTTGCAAACCCTACAATGGCACAAACTCACCTCCGGAAGATGGAACGACTCTATTGTGGATTGAGTGCGCGCACGCGCACACACCGACACACACACCAACACACACACACTCTCGCTCATCGAGCACAACGGCCCTCCTCCAACTCGCTCACCTCCTCTGTAAGGTTTCCAGGTATAGAATTTCCCTCGGAACGGAACGTTGTCAAAGTCTGAGCACTGAATCTCCCGGAAATCCAGTGAGCCTGCTGGGCACTCCTGTGAGAGACACACACAAACACAGAAAGACAGGGAAATATACGTCAACAAGAACCACAAAGAAGACGAAGAGGATAAAGAGGACGAAGACTGCCAGTGAGTGGCTGCAGCCGCTAAACCACTCACGTCGATGTTGCACGATCTGAAGCGCTTCCTCTCGCCTAGACAATACTTTCCCCCAATGGTTGGCCTGGAAGCAGAGAAGCACGGTTGAATCACATCTGAATGCAATTTGACAATAACCCCACCATCACTTTCGCTTCTCTTCCGCGCCTTACTCTGTCTTTGCAGCCTGTTTCAATCTCGGCTGTCTGTTTTTTTTTTTATTATTACTTCGCTGCCACAGCCCATCACGGCAACACCTCTGTCGAAAACCTGCCAGACGAACAGCCATGTTGGCCCTTCAATAATGTTTACCACTGCTGCACACAGACAATCACTCGGTAGAGGGCAGAAAGGATTCATTGATTCAACAGCAAATTAATATCTTGACTATCACAATGTTCTAAGTGTTTTGTACAGCCGGTGTAGGGACAATTTCAAACAGCACTTTAACATAAGACGTGAGGTTTGGGTTCACTGTGTGCTTTCTGTTTACCTGGGGCTGTCACAGTGTCTGATGGAGGAGGACACCCCGCCTCCACAGGTACGGCTGCACTCCTCCCAGGGGGACCACAGACCCCACCCGCCATCCACCCCCTCCGGGCGGGTTCCGTACGCCACACACACCCTCTTGTAGCACCACTGGAACATGCAACAGGTTCATCATCAGTCTTCTGCACACCTTCCAGAGTACACACCTCGATGTCTACTGACCATGACAAAAATAGATGCACCCTTTACCCCTTTCTCGATTGTGTTGGTTTGGCAGATGGTGCCTTCTGCGGCGGGGATACTGCTGGTGATGCAGCGATTGCTCTTACTCATGCACCACAGCTCACTGCAGACTTCCTGCAAACAAACACGAGAAAGAGAGAGAAAAGCTGGATCTGTCTGAACGGGTCTATTAAAAGCCATAGAGACATGAGCCCACTGACCCTTAGCACACAGCAGCAGCTATTGGTTCAACTCCCTCCCTGGTCTTTGGAGTGATAATGTGTTTAAGGGCCTTACAATGGGAATAACATATGGAGACTTCTTTTATTGTATACATGTGCTCTGGACTCCATAGTATCAAATATAATCACACTATAAAGTCATATTTCCAGATGTCCTTTTACCCAGCTGCCGGGCATATAAAATTGACTGTCTAGTAAAATCTGTTATGCAATAAAGATAACACAGGCCTGTTCATAAACTATTCCCAAAGAGGCCAAAAAAAACAGACGAACAAAAACATGACGCATTTCTGTGAGCTAATTATGCATTCTAAGGGGACATCGGTGATGGCTAAGCTGGTATGCTTGTGTGATCGAGGTGGGCAGAGGGCCAGAAGAGAAGAGTCAGAACAAAGGGCCCACGGGGTGGAGGTGAGGGAGCGCTGAGGGAGAGAGCGGTGGGGAATAGACCTCACTGTATCAAGTGTTTCATCCCGCCTTGGACACACTACATCAATCAATCAACTTCTCAAATGGAAGCCAGAGGGAGGAGGGGCTTGGTGAACAGTACGTACTCCATATTTACACTGGCGGGATTTGACACCGTATTGGAAGCGACACTGCTCGTCAGCGTCGTAGGCCTGTCCAGGGGCCGTGGTCGGGTACACAAACTCCTGCTTGGGAGGGACGTTGTTGAGGCAGGAGCCCATGCCTGAACTGTCAAGTGGAGATGCAGGAAAAAAAGAATGAGCTTTTCAATAATATACTGCACAAGAGAGAAAATTAAAAGGGCCTTATTTTTTGGAGGAAGCACTCATTCGTAGGCTGGGCAAATTTCAAGAAATAAATCCAGCTCTAAATTGTAGCTCATGCTTTAAATTACAGAAACAGCAAAAACTGTGAAAGTATTTACAGTTTGGTAAAATAATAAACATCTCATAAACTGCAACAACACAGCTAGGTTTGCTTGCTCAGATCTATATCGTGTTGGGATGTGTGACTCACTCCAAGAAGTTAGTGATGTAGTCTCTGCTGCAGGCCGACCACACAAAGGGGTTGGTCTTCATGGTGATGTGAGCAGCCATCAGTTTGGCGGTCTCCTGGCTACGGGAGCCACAGGCGTTGCCTACCCCGTCGTGGTTCATCCCAAACCTGCGTGACAACAACAGACGTTAGCCGATGCTCCTGCCCAATCAGAGCCCGCCTCGGTAATTCAAAGCCCCACAAGCATGGCAGTTTGGCTACACATAGCATAAGACCGACTAGACATTACTAAGGCTGATGCATGTAAAGATCAGGACACATACTGCAACACATGGGGAGGTGTAGCTGTTGCAATACCTTAATTAAAACGAACATTGATACTGATATTCTGTGGAGATGTCTCAAGAGAAAATGTGCACTGTTGCACTGTTTGCTGAGCTGTGTCTAGTTACTAGATGACAACACACAGAGAGTAGAGGATTAGCCGTGTCGTCTAGACAGCCCAGGGGTATGAGTAGCCATGCTGTTCCAAAAGTACCTGGACTAGTCATTAGGGAGGCAGAGCTCAAATGGATCCGCCACCTGTCTAAATAGCTCCTAGGCCTGTGTGCATACGTAGCTCCTTAAAAAGCACACTCAATTGCTCTGCACAAATAGCAGATCTCCAAAAGATTGTAGCAAGTAATAACTTTAGGAGGAGGCAAAGCAAAATCAAACAGAATCCTCTTTCATGGCATGGCTCAGAGAATTACGGCCCAGAGGTAAAAATAAAAAAAATAAATACAAAGACAAACTCATCCTTTTCAAACATGTATGTGAATACAACTCAGTTTGGCGTGGTTGGATCTGCCATTTATTTTTGAAGCTCCCAGCCGTAACATAAAACAGGGTGGCAGGGAGCACACATACTTCAAACCCCTTTGGAAGATTAGCTGAGGTAGGTGAGCAAGAGAGCTGATAGCCTCGGTGGCTAATAAAACAAAGTTCTGTGGGGCAAAGGTAGAAAAGACAGGGCTATTGCCCGACACTGAGGTAGGTCCACAATGATACACTGTACCTGCACACTAGTCAGTTGTTCCACTGGTGTATAAATAGAGTGCGACTGAAAGAAACTATAAAGCTACTAACACATTCTCAATTGAAGGAAATTACTTTTGGTGGTGGGAGGGGGTTTGTAAGAATAACTCCCCTTAGCAGGGCTCTAATCGAAGAACAATCTTAGTTTATCCCCTCGTCTCACCAGGCAGGGCAGGGCTGTGGCATTTATAATAGTGTGTGTGTGTGTGTGTGTGTGTGTGTGTGTGTGTATGTACTGCTCACGTGTGGCCTATCTCGTGAGCGATGGTGAATGCTGTCGCTAGGCCAATGTCCTCGTTGATACTGCAACTCCTCTCAGGCTCACACATTCCCCCAACTGGAGCAAGGCCTGTTTAAGACACACACACACACACACACACACACACACACACACACACACACACACACGCACGGCAAGACCCTCGGTTCAGGCTGAGGCACTTTATACAAGCAAAGTGAAAATTTCAGTTTTCTTGACCACATCCCCTCTCCGGGTTTCATTTACACTGAGACCCAATGCTCTTTAACAAGAGGCCAGTATGTGTCTGTGTGTGTGTGTGTGTGTGTGTGTGGCAGACGGGTGGGTTTGAACACAGGTCCTACCTAGAGTTCCACAGGGCTTGTTCTTGTAGATGCAGATATCATACCTAGAAACAGGAAGATAAATAAGCTGGTCCATTTACTTGTATTCATATTTTGCCATACACACCCTGATACACTGCACTTTAATCATAACTATACTGGAACACATTCCGCAGATGAAGTCATGCATACAAACACAAACACATCCAGACACATTTGCAAAGACACAGACGACAACATCCAGACAGACTGAAAAACACAGACACAAACCGTGAACCGAAAAGACAGACGACAGATGTGATAGCAGACTGATATTCTGTGAGGAACAATAGCAGGAAATCAAGGACGATCACTACAGTGTCCTCTGGACACTTGCCATAGTCGATTGATAAAGGGCCTCGTGTAACACAGCGGTTCTCACAGAGCTATTAAAGCTACTAGCACCGGCATGAGGTATGAGTAGTATTCACAGACAGACATTTTTCAGTGACAGAATCTCTGTTGTATCCCTGCATTGTGCTGCCACTGCGGTTACTGCTTTCCACTCGCTAAACAGTAAACACAGAGGTTTCTGCTGTGCTCTGCTTCGTTTGGCATGGCTCAGGCTGTCAGATTCAAGGCTCAGATTTCTCCCTCTTTCTCTGCCTCTTTCTCATACACTTCCTTTTCTAATAGCACTCGTCTTCCACCATCCACTTCTTTTTCCTATTGTACGCCAACGTTACACCGCCTTTTCCTCCCGCTTCGCCCGACTTTTAAACCGCCGCTCACACCCATGCCTGGTTCCGGCTCTCGACAGGCTACACAGTGGAAAGCAGCCCAGACTGGGCCTATATGACGGGGCATAAGCGGAGAGGCAGACCCTCGGCTCAGAGTGAACAGAGGACAAAAGAGGCATGATATGGCAAAGTAGACAGCATGGTCATAAATGCTACACTGGTATACCAAAGACAGTTCCTTATTTCTAGCTAGTGACCTCAGGAGGAAAAAAATGACAAACATTAGGAGCTGACCTTGTGAGGAGCACGGCTGTGTCATGGTGTGCGATGCCGTTGTCTGGGATGGCGTTCCCGTTGCCGTTCCGGTTCTGGATGGACTTCTGCCACTTGCAGAAGCTGTCCAGGGACTTCCCTGCATGGTGGTTCACCTCCAAAGTAGGCTGACCAAAGAAGAAGAGACATACACAACAATAAGTATCATCGACTCCTGACAGAGTACCACAGTCTGCCACTGTTATTTCAATGTTTCAATGGATGTTTAAAATATTTTATATGCACAGTTAGCTATTGCCTTGAATTTAATCCAGAATCCACGAACAAGATTCCGACTTCTGCCACTGGGCTACAATTGTAGTGCAGGGACGAAGCAAAAGAGGACAGCAGCTCTCTCTCCATCTCCCTCTATCCTTGCCATTAACTGCCTTGGCAGAGCGAGGGGAGGAGGGAATGCTCTGCTGGCCACAGCTGGTTACGACTCGTAACCCAGGAATGCACTTGGTGACATAACTAGCAATTGTCTCATCCCACAATCCCTCTTTTCTGGGCTAGCCGGCCAGCTTGTGTTTTCCAGGGGCCACTTCTCCGACCTGGAAGCGAACCAGCACTGCGGCCAGGCTACTTTTGGTCCCATCCCAACCTCAACATCCCCGAGCAGAAAGAATAATAACACAACTCCGACCACTCCTAATGATCATAACATTTATTTATTCCTTTTTTTTCAGCCAGCCTTTTCCATGCACAAACGACATGGCTTATATTTAGAGCTTGGCCTGGTATGAAACGCATACGTGCCCTAATAAGACAGCTAAAGGCCCGCCGCCACAAACCCACAGCAGTGCCCCTCTAATAGAGCCTGAATCATCTCCGTCGACCCTACTAAGTCAATGTTATGACAGAGGGGTTAACCCTGAGCCAGCGCTCAGTGGAACCACATGGCGCTAGTCGGGTGCTAACACGCTGTCGGACGGAGACCAAGCGCATGACGTGTCCACGGTGTCAGTCGGCGGACAGCAGGTGGACGGAGCAGTGAAGAAACTAGATCTTTTTTTTTTTTACGCCAACTTGCGTGTGCGTCACACTAGTGAGGGTCCGAGAGGTCGCCTCCAGCACCGACAAGTATAGTCACGGAGCAAGCTGTCTGGCAGGCCGGTGTGGAAGAGAACGCCGCTGCTCATGGCTCCAGTTACCAAACACCGTCTCCATTGGGAGCAGGGGAGGAAGGACACGCGAGCCAATACTTTGACACAAACAAGGAGCTCAAAGATGCTGGCGGGGAGAGGTTCCTTGCAAAACAGACTCGGAGAGAAAGGGAGAGAGGGAGGGAAAGGTTACAGAGCAGGGACAGGCCAGCCAGCGGACTCCAGTGGAAGGGAGAGAGAGAGAGAGAGAGTGCAGGGTGTCAGGGTGTTGTGGAACAGTGTACCTGGTCCTCCATGAGTAGAACAAGGCGGGTCACGACAATGTTGACTGCGTTCCCCAGGCTAGAATCCTGGAACAGTTTGGCAACCTGACCTCCAAGGAAACAAGAAAAGACCAGTCTTAAAAAAAAAGCTGACACACCACCACTATCAATTAACTGTGACAAATGTTAGCAAAAGCAGTCATTTGAGACGGCAAGCGTAATTTGGCCTACTTTGCATTAAAGGTCTAGTGCATTTTGTTTGGGGTTTGGTATCCAGATGAAAGCAACACTCTTTGTGACAGTATATAAAAAAAGAAACCGACCATTCACTAAATATATTCCAGATGTCTGTGAGTGTATGTAGCCATCAGATAGTGTGTAAAGTACTACACTTGTACTTTCCTCAATGAGAGAAATTCTCCGCATTGAAACCTGGAAGAGCTTCCACAAGCCTATTTGCCTCAGTCTGACTCGATGTGAAACTTACAATATTCATGACGGCCAAAATGTACTGCTCGATGTCCCGGCGCCCGTGGTAGCCCACCATCATCTTGTCGGCCACCACCAGCGTCTCCACGTAGCGCTCGCGGCTCACCGAGCGCTTCAGGGGCAGCTGGCCACGGCCCACCTGGTGCGGAGGGGTCTTCATGGTCCTCTGCCACCACGACACGCTCTTCCCTGGCTTCTCATCTGAGGAAACGCCACCAGCTAGGATTAGCACTGACAGAAGGCACTGAGGCTTACCATTCAGCGACTTCAGCCGTGACAGAGTCACTCAGCTGCAAAGCATCACGAATACTTTGGCGCGTCCCCTCTAAGGGATGCAGTTTCGTGCATCACAGTATTTGTGGTGAGACTTATATTACACGGACACCTATAGTAAGCGGTGTGTTTGGTCAAGTACATCAGTAAGATCCTACCGATGACTCCACAGGACTGGTCCATATACTGGTGGCGGAGGGAGGATCTTTTGTAGACCACATGGGGGTGCCCTTCGCCTCTCTCTGCTCGGGTTAGGTTCTCGGATGGGCCGAGGGGCTCAATGATGTACTCCTCACCCCCGGCAACGATCACCCCCTGCTGTAGCGGGAGTCAGGGAGGAGAGTATAGGTGAGCCATGGGAGCAGGTAACTGACAGAAACATTAAATTTATCTCACAACCCCTTATCTGTGGGAGGACATTTTCTTAACTGAGCCTGGAAATGAAGCCTTCATTTTTCGCACTTCCTCAGTTATTTCTAGTCTGGTTGGACCAACTAGGTAACATCATCCCATTCGGTTCGTAATGGTTTGTATGCAATCCCAAGTAGAGTGAAACGGTCAACTGGTTGTTAACTAGGCTAAGCCATTTAATCAGTTACATCTGATTCCATCAAAGAGTCAACATTTACAATCAACTACTAGCGGCAGATCAGTCACCTCCTATTGGCCAACCTTCCATTACCACTGACTTTCTTTCCATTAACAGTCTTGGACCATGTTTCTGCTCTGCTGCCATCAGACATTATACTATATACTCTACTCAGGACAGAAACTATTTTGGCATTATTATTTGTGAACTTGTTTTGGCAACCACTCCAAACTGAAAAGAATGTTTTAACAAGAGAACCTCCAATCTGCATCACACAGATATCGATATTTATATCACAATCTCTTGAGACTGACAGACCCCAAACATGGCCTTTGGGCTGAGGGTCAGTCCTGCTCAGACAGAAGTCAGCCATCAGATAGTAGACAGATTGACAGAGGCCCAGAGGTCCTTCCACACATAGAGACACACACACAGAGTGGTAGGCACATTGTAACACTTCTTTGACTGGACCTCTTGGCTGCGGCCTCTGGGGTCAAAGTGAGTGTTTCCTCTCGGATCCTTCCCTGCCGCGCACTTTCCGAGTGCATCTAATCCTATAATGTGTTTAGTGATGCTCTCATGGACACACAGGGAAATTTACTTATGGTGGTCTGACCACCAGTAATTACACGAGGGGCTTATTAACGCTTTGTGAACACATCTAATCCTCCTCTCTATTGAAAACCGGGGACTGTGTAAATAAATGGGATTAAAGGGAAAAAAGGCTTAGGTGACACAAAACAAAAGAAAAAACGTATATAATGCATATGAAACTAGTGTACTCTGGTGTGCAGAGACTCAGATGATGATCCTGCTTTGACATGGACTGATGACATCATGCATTACCACGATACGAAGCGGAATGATGAAAGCGACGGGAGGAAAAGAATCCCCCATCGACCCCTGAAGAGGCGACTGCAGGAGAGCAGAGCAAGGTCCCCTTGACTTCCACTGGAGCCGACCCTTTTGACCCTATTGAGACCAAACGTTGCATGGCCATGGACTTACCAGGCCATTGCAGTTGCTGAGGGCAACCTTAGAGGAGTGAGGCAGGTCCTGGAGGTGGCCTGCGTAGAGGCAGCTGGGGGACAAGGGGTGGCTCCAGGCTAGGTGGCCCCTGCGCCAATACTCCACCCTAAACTGCCTGGACAGCAGTCCTCCCTGCAGGGTCAGGTTGAGTAAGAAGTTGGTGCTTGGCGTGGACAGCTGGTAGTAGAGCTGCTCGGAGCCCACCGGCTGCTGGGCCCAAGTGCTGCGCCGTCTCCGCTGGGGATGGGAGTGGGGGCTGCCTGCTAGGTCCAAGGTCTCACCCTGTGGCCCCACAAGCATTGGAACTGCAATCTCATAGTGGCCCAGGCTGGACAGAAATGCAGCTGGCCAATGACAAAAACACAGGGAAATAGACAGAACACGTTTAATTTGTTGCGAATGTTGCGAAGAGATTCCTACATAAAATGTAGCTTCCTTGAAAATAAACCATTGTCCCAGCTAGCACAATGTTAGTTATACTACAGAGGAAACATTGAGAAGCTAGCGAGTGAAAACCCTGAGAACTTTTCAACCCGTGGTTATCCCTTCAGAGGCCGAAGGGTCGTTACCGTGGAAACCCTGAAATCGTATACTTCCTTTTCTCCCGCTGCGGGCCCAGAAATGTATTGTCCAAGCACGGTGGTCCAAACAGCCCAGCAAGAGAGGAGAGGTCGGCAAAAAATGAGCCCAGTTTTCATCAAGCCTTTGGCCTTGTTTTGTGGAAAAACAGCCCTACCCACAAAGAGTAAACAGCCAGGGATAAGACTGACTCTCTGGCCTGCCTGGGTCCGGCACTGGGAGCCCTATATCCATGGCTGGGTCAGCTTAAACAAACAGCCAGCGCCATTACCCCCGCTGCCCCCTTAGCCCCATCACATATCCCTCAGCACACTCTGAAATACGGTTATATTACAGCTCTCAAGTACTCATTGACAACCTATCATGCAACTCTCACCAATGGCGGCTCATAAAAGGTGGTATTTTGGCAGCGGCAGGCTTCTCAGCCACAGGAAATCCTCATGGAGGGTTAGGGTGGAGTGAACTCGGGAGTCGGAGGGCAGATCTCAGATTAAGTGTAATAATATGAACCTCAGGAAGAAAGAGTTTGAAAGACTCCAACTTTTTAAACTTTACCAAGTCCTATCCCGCCCACCCCCTTCTCTCATTACCTCCTCCCCTCCCTTCCGTCTTCCGTCTGGCCCTTCTCTCCTATGCCACAGCTCCACAGTCGCCTCTCATGTCTCCACTCTGCAGCCACCTACAGCAGTAAGCCCACCTGATCAGCCTGCTGAATGCATGCGAGTGGCACAGTTGTTGGGACACCACCCCTCTCCTTTGCTTCCTCTCGCGACCACCAATTCCAACGCGTGTCGTGGCCATTATCACAGCAGCAAAGCTTATACTATATATTAAACCATTGTTTTCGTTAGAAGCCACTACGACACAGTACCACTGAATCCACATTGATAGAACGCAAGGCTTATGAGATTGTTGGAAATGTGCTTCAACAGAGAAACTAAAGGTTTGGCTGACTGGAACAGTGGGGCCGGGTCTGGTCAACAGGGGCGCCTGCCACACGGGACAGCATGGTAAAAGCAGGCGCACCCATCTGTAGAGCATCACACTGGCCCCCTTGATGTCTCCAACACAATGGATGGAAAACGTTTCCCGCCCTGCTCCACCTCCGCGTCACCTAGGGCAAACCGTTCCATCCATCCTTTTCATCCATTATCTAATCAGCATGAAGAGGAAGAAACCACCATTACTCAGCAATAACCCTAACTGTGAGATGAGAAAAAGGGGGGTGGCCTGTTAAAGAATAAAGGTCTGTGGCTAAGGGAGGGCTCACCTTTTATAAAATAAACCACCATTAAGCGCTGCTCAGGGTTGGGTTTATTTTAGCTTCGAGAAGAAAGGAACCTTTAATTAGGGTCTTTAAAAAAAAAGAGAGAGGGAAATGAGAACAGTGGCCCTTTTTACTGTAGAGTTCCCAGAGAGGGGCTGCCTCTCTGCCTGCACTGTGGCTTGCTTCTCTCCCATGCTCTTTTCTTTTTCTCTCCCTTTCTTTTCCGTCCCCCCCCCACCCCCCCCCCCCCCCCTCTCCCTCTCCAAGCCCCAGATGTGCCGCAGCTGTCTTCGGTTTGGGCAGGGAGCGCTGAGGGCCGAGAGGTGAGCTCTCATCCATGCCTGGCTCCCACGGCGGCTCCGTCTTTGCTGAACGGGGGTCTACATCACTCCAGGACTCTGTCAGCGGTTCCACCACTCATAAGTCTCCTCTCCGCTCCGTCTGTCCGTCTGTCACGACGGGGACAATTGACTAGCTGAGTTATGAGACTGCACTGCAGAGTGCTGAGTCTGGGGAAAGGTTATATATACACGGCGAGCAATGGTATAATAACACGGAGCTAAATGACTTAATGCCACTACCATGATGGCTTACCTCATTATTGGGTTATTTCAAGGGAGAGAGAAAATACTCAAAAAGGCTCCAACTCCAACTAAGGCATGTCTGCATATTTGTCCTCTTTCTCTTTTCAATAAACACAAAGACAGAGGCCAAATACACATAACTGAATGCTATGAAGTGTGGCAGCAAAAATAGTGGGATTTCTTGCCCTCAGCAATTTTCCCATTATTTAATTTGCTGTTTTAGTGCCAGACTCTTAATCTAAAATGACTTAAAGGGGTTACAATTTGTAATGAGATAACAACCAATGCCAGGGCTGGGCCTCAAGCCCCGAGACAGACAAGAGACAGCCTTGACTTAGAAACACAATTCAGCCACAATTATTCACACCTGTACTTGCTACATTAACTGACTGATCCAGTTTGGCCCGATTTTGAGCTGAATTCATACACATCAATAAAAACGTCAAAAACAGTGTAGGTTTGTGGACCATCTGAGACAAAATGTCATGGCAACCGGTTTTTAACAGAAATAGAGTGGAAAAGGGTTAAGTATAGGAAATACACAATCAGTGCATTGTTGTGTGCAGAATGGACACAGAGTATTTTTGCACCAGATAGGGTGCACCTTTGTGTGTGTGTGTGTGTGTCTGTTGGAGGTGGTGAAAGTGCATGGCTATGTGCTGGCAGATGATTAATGCAGAGTTCAAGTTCACCAATTCTAGTGTGGCTCACTCAGTCAGACTGGAAGATAGGTGAAGAAGTTACAAACTCACAATTTACTCAAACCTGGACGGCACAATATGGTGTGTTATTGACTAAAGTAGTAATTCATGTGTAGAAGAGCCACAGTTAAAGTTTTTATTTCCATGTTGCCAAACAAAAAGAGCCCTTCTCACCTTGTGCCTGAGAAAACTTTTCAGCAGTCTGACTTTCTGCGACCTCGGTGGCAACCATGGCGATGATGACAATGCAGGCCACGGTCCTCCATAGTGTTTCCATGGTTCCTAGGGTAAAAAGCTTCAGTGCGGTCCCCAGGCCTCTGTCCCAACATGTCTCCAGCCCTCGGACGCCTCTTGCTCACCAGTGGGATAGGGAATACTGTGGGGCCATCACTGCAGCTTGGGCGCTGTGTGATCTGTGGGGTAGAGCAGACACAGACGTTCTCAGGACTCTGGCCTCTCTGCCGGGTTCTGTCTCTCGCCACGCCGACGTTGACGGTGATATCCTCCACAGATTTCCGCAGTGTGGGGGCTTTATGTCCTTTACACTGCTCTGCTAGCTGAAATAAGCAGTTCAGTTTAGAGAGAAAAATAAGTAAAGAGCAAGAAAGAGAGAGATATAGAGAACATGAAATTTCCCTCAGATCCCAATGTTCCCTCTCCGACAATACAACTTTATCTAGTACGTAGTTAGTGCCCTGTGAACGGCTGCCTCCTGCTGCATTTTCGGCTCATCGATCATGGCTCCTGTCGTGAACGAACAGTGATTTAGGATTGGAAGGCCAGAGAGAGAACAGAGCCCGCCCTAACCTGGGGGCCCCAGGCTCCTTCTTTCAGTTGTCTGCCCACCGGAAAGGAGTTCAAGCAGAAAGGAAGGCATTGATCTTGTAAAACACTGTGCTTAAGTCCAGAGTGGGCTGAAAGGGGGTGTTATGTCACCAGCTGTGGAGGGAAATGAGCCAATTTGAGGGACGCAGCAGGCCGCTTCAGTTTCCACACTAGCTCACAGACCGTCTGTGATTGACTGTTTGCAAGCCTCAGCGTAAGTATAGGCCTACTCCAAACTCACAGGCAGAATTGGGTACGTACAGATTAATATAACTAATACAGCATGGTTTTTAATACCAGTGATGCTGTTTAAATACAACCGTTACAGAAAAACATAAATAGATCATAGAGCAGTAGCCCTATAATTAGTACCCCTTTAACTTATTTTATCAGCCTGGCAGCCAAATGTATTGCATTGCCAAGACCCCAATCTCTGATTAGCACCTCCTTTCATGAACTCTGCCCACCCTGCTCCTTCCATCCATCCACTCCTCCCTCCCTTCCCACTGATGTCTGGGGCAAGGCACCGAGCAGAGACGCCACACTGGCCCAGATGGCTGGCGGCTAACCAACTGCAGGCAAAGGCAATCGGAAGCAGATGGGAAGCGTTTAGGCGAGGTGAGCGAGGGAACAAGTTGCCTACTGAAAAGAAAAAGAGAGAGAGAGAAAAAAAGGTTTCAAACGAGAGTGCAAAGCTCGAGGGGGTTGAAAGAGAGACGGGAGGGAGAGAGAGAGTGTGCCATTTAGTCTAGTCCAGCTGGGATAGCTATTCCACCAACTTCAACCTTTACACACTGGCTAGTGCATATGGGGGTCTGTGTCTAGAGGGACAGAGAGAGTGAGAGAGATATCATTTGAAGGGCAAGAGAAGATCGAATGAGAAATGGCTACAGACTAAGCTAGAATTGTGTGCCTTTTAGCCCATTTGTACCTGCATATACGCAGGAAGAACTTACATCCACCTAAAGTAAGTGAGCAGCAGGGAAGTCCTTTATATACAACCATGACATGGCACCACAATCAAAAGAGAATGCCCACAATGTACATCCATCGTGCTATCTGACTTCCTCTGTCGCAGGGTTTGACCGTGTAGAGCTGGTGCCGCTGGTCTCAGACCAGTGTGGTGAAGGGAGGTGAGTGGGACGCAGACAGAGGAGGCCTGAAGTGCCTCTCGTTTCCTTCAGCCCCAGAGCAGTGGGCAAAGTACAGTATGAGCACCTCACATACTGAGGGGTCTTTGTGTTTCTGCTTTCCTCAAACGTGGAGCAACTGTGAGCCCCGGTCCTCCTCTCTTCGTCTCATCAGCCCCCTCTCCCTCTTGCCTTTGGGCTTCACCCAGTCATTTCCTGCCTGGCCAAAGCTCCCTTTTCATTTCTTGGGGTTGGGGTTTATTGTGGGGTTATGGCAGGTTGACATCAAACTCTGTTTTCATTTCTTGGGGATGGTGTTTACTGTGGTGTTATGGCAGGTTGATATCAAACGCTGTTCATCTCATCTCTGTTGCGTCATATTTGTTGAAACAAAGCCCTTTTGATCGGACCCCCTGGTATTGCGTTGTCTTTTAAAACAAGCTTACTTAGCAGCTTTATGGATTTCTCTGCACTGAAATAGGACATTGGGCTGATCTGTACTTCAGTGTCTGAGGCCAATAGCAAGTCATTTCTCAATGAAGGACAGGGAAATGTGGCTGAATGTAGATTTACAGCCTTTGTGAGTGACCAAGCCATGAATCTCCTCAGGTCTGTTGCTTCAATATTCCCCTCTGACTATTTCTCTATCGAAAAGTGAAAAAGTCACTTTTTCATTGAGTCATTTATACTATGCTATCAGTATTTTTCTTGACTTACTTCAAACTGGGATTTGTTTAATTCACAAAAGGCAGGAGAAAGAAGTAACAACGGATGGAAACTGGAACGCAGATTGTTACAAGGAGTTCCAAGGAGGGACAAATTGATCCTTTCTACCTATAATAGCACGTTTCTGGACCATCCACAATTTGACATGTCAGTCACAAATGTCTATTTACTGGCCCTGATGGCAGAGAGCAGTACGATTGTTGCAGACCATCTATAAAGCCTTGTCTTGAAGTGTTGGAAAAGAGGTTCCAGCAAAAGCAAGCCCACTAATCAAACCCATTTGACTAGCTCGCTGGAAAGTCTGTGTTGAGTACGGCGCACATGGGCCCTTGCAGCATCCCCTTCTTACTGACAAAACTCTCAGTAATTTTCTCCCCTAACGTTAACTGCAGTACTGATATACCTAGCAGGTGCTGACTTATTAGAGAAGCATTAAAGCTGTGATCTCAATCAGCACATAAGGCTGTAACGTTGAAACTGAACCCAAATGATCATAGAACACTGTGCTGGCTTGGTTTCCTCATTTACCATTCCCAGAATGATGCTGTGACCGACAATACACAGAATTAGCCAGTATACACAGGGACACATGTAGTGCAGTGGCACAGGGTTACAAAGAACTTGTACTTCCAATCCAACCACTCTCCAGACAGAAAATCACTGTCTCTATGAAAGCAAGTTACATTCACACGGTTCCTTCATGTCAGGCCTTGCACAACAAACAACGAGGTGGTAGAAATAACAGGCCTACTGCAAATAAGAGGGAGAGATCTCAAGCCTAAACACTCTGCCTTTGGTAGAGAGGCATTCCTATTTTAATTCATCCAAATAAACAATTTCCAGATGAAAAGGGGGAACATGGAGTCCAGGATGTCACAGCGCCAAGGATGCACCCTCTGAAAATGAGCCATAGTCTGAAAAAATATTTTGTAAGAGCTGACTCCAACTGCATTAGTGAGTGCATCTGCAGCAGAAAGCAAGGGCAGAGGGGTCTTTGGTATCACATTTCGTTTTCAGTTGAGATGGATAATTAGTCTGTCCCTGAATACTGATCAAGAAAGACAGGCTACATATCTACATGCACAGATCATAGTTTTCTTAGACTGGGTAAGTAGCCTCTTACAGCAGTAATGCACTTGGAGAAAAGGTCAGCTATCCCAAATGGATATCTGATGCATCTCCTCAGGATAGAACTTGACTCATAATGAATAAATTACTAATTTCTTGTTAAGTGCGATTAAGTTAAGCAATTTTATTTTACATTAATCCGAAATCTTCACAAGGCCTCCAGCCCCTTATTTAATAGTTTTGTATTTTTTAGAATCGTTTGTGCAAACCAATATACATGAAGTCATAACACAGATACAAGCACCACTTCGATTGAACAAAAAAAAACTAGTGGGAGATTAATGAATCTCCTTCCATCTATTACATATTGAGCTAAAGCAAGACTGAGCAATTTATAACCTGTGCTACAAAACCAAACATACCTTTCTTTTTTCTGTTCAAATATACAACAGATGCTTTTCAAAGATCCCGTTGTCTACCTTCGACTTTTCTTCGACAGTTGTCATTTGCATTCATAGCCTACAGAAGCAGTGGAGTGGACCTCTTCCCTTCAAGACTGGGATTCCTATGACGCTGATGCAGTTAAGGCATTTTTGAGTGCCTGCGCTCTGTATCGACTGCAGGGTTTTGAACTAGGAAGTGTAACTGATGAAAGATGAGTTAACCGTAGGGGGCGCTACTCTCAAAATTCAAAGAACGGAGCAGTTCACTCTGAAATAAAGGTTTAGAATTTGACATTTTCTCTGTACGTAGTCAAATCTGATTTATTTTTCTTTGAAAGCGGATTAGGTTTGGGTGAAACTAACAGCTAAGGGTTCAGCCAGGCACTTTAACACCAATTATGGCACACACACACACACACACACACACACACACACACACACACACACAACTAAAAATGTGAATTTTAACAGAGATAACAATATTGAAATGTCTTTCATCTGATCTCATCAATGATCGTCAAAGCATATCCCATATTGTAAAGGTTAATGTGCCGAATTTGTGTGGTAAGCTGATGTAGGTGAGTGGGAGATGATTCAACATCCTTAAAGGTTTTCCTGCACTCTCAGCACTTGACATTCTGCTGCTCACTGATCAACAGCTCAGTGAGCTTTGTATCTCTCTCTCTCTCTTTTCAATCCCTTCCTTATGTTAAGCAGTGAAGGGTAAGTTTATCTTATATGCGTTTTACAGGGAATAATGTAATAGTAGATAAAACAAAATTTTCAAGTCAAGTTGTGCTCTTCTTGATTTTCAAATAGCTTGCTTTTTTCTATGATTTTTTATATCTTTATCTGAGTTATGCACAATTAACACATGCAAAGTTGTTGACTAATGGAGATTTTGCATTCAAACCCAGGTCAAGTCAGGATAATTTCAATAACATAATTGAAGAAGATCAAATTTGATAAATCCCACATTACATTGTTCATAAATATATTTATCTGAGAAAATAGAATATAAAGGAAATTTTATGACCACAGTTAAGAATTTGTGCAACAAGCTTAAGCGTTTCAACCAAAAATGTCTAAAAAAGTATAATTAGTTGTTTCTTTGTTTGATTGAAGGCTTAAAGTGTCCACTGCAATGTAGGTTTTGGCTACAGAAGTATGCATTATATTTATAAATAGCTACATTCATTGTGTAAAGGAATAGAGCAGCAAAAGTGGTCATTCTTACACACCCACAAGATCTATGTGTGTCATTTATTGGCTTGTAACCTACTTTATAGTTACAGGACCCTTTTTAGTATAAGTTGAGCATTTTTCCAAATGTACAAAATACTGAGTTGTGGAAAGAAATAAGGGAATTTTGCCTTCTTGTTTACGCTTGTGGTAAAAATGATTTTAAATAGTTTTTAATGAGAAAGAACAATTAAGTAAATCATTACAAATGGGCTACTTCACTTCTGTGAGATACATGAAGACCAAATGTGAACTCAAACATGATTTTGAAATATGTTCTTTCAATATAAGTGTATTTGTTTAGCTGCATGCCGCCTACAAAGGGAATGTAACATTTTCAAACATAATATAAACTTAAGGATTTTCGATTATTTACCATATATTAAGGGATCCTATCGCTTGTGTGCGATAGTAACAAATTGCAAGTCATCTGAATTGAATAGTGTCATTACGAAAATACAATACTATTAATTAACTTAAATTAATTATATTTTTAAATGTTGACTAAAATCACTATTCACTCACTTAGAAATACCTAATGGAATATTGGAATATACAAATCTGCATCTCATCACGCAGTATAATTTAAATTGCTGTACTAATCAGTTAATCACCTGCGTTTACATTATACATTATGTAAGTTACTGTATTATGCCCTTTTCATTATTATAATTATATAATTATACATTGATAATTGATATATTGATTGTCTGGATTCCTTTTAACATATTGTCTGAAAGTTCTTGTGTCTGGATGTAAAGTAACATTTTGTACTAATCCCTATAAATTCTATATGTAGTATATGATTCCATTTGACATTTAACACTTTCTGTAGTTGATAGTACTAATCATTCATAGGCAGTTTTTATATATAGTTATGCACTTATAGGCCTATGTTTCCTGAAATTTGGCCGATCCCATAATTTAATTTGTCTAATTCACTACAGCGTACAAGCAACCCATACTATCTGCTGTATAGTATCAACAGAGATGAGAGTGATAACAAGATGGTTACT
Source organism: Galaxias brevipinnis (assembly GCA_036023535.2). Taxonomy (NCBI): domain Eukaryota; kingdom Metazoa; phylum Chordata; class Actinopteri; order Galaxiiformes; family Galaxiidae; genus Galaxias; species Galaxias brevipinnis. The sequence goes on along the minus strand of JAVQIZ010170341.1, from coordinate 13,847 downwards.
GTCTGTAAAGTAACTCGCTCTGTAGTTATCTGACAGCTGAGATACACTCTTTTTTCAAGATCGTCAGGTTCAGTCTTTTAAAGAAGTTAAAGCCCATCTGAACCAATGTCACAGCTGAGAGAGGGGCACAGTATGGCACAGTTGATTTTGATGTAGCATTAATGTCCTTCCATTATGTTTTGTCCAACAGCAGAGAGGAAAATGCTGATTAATTTAAAGATCCGTCACACTGTTAACTCTGGAAAATGAACACTGGGACAGTTTATGTGGAGTTAAGGGAATTACACTTACACACATTTTCTTTTAGAACCCTTAGCAGTTTTCTAATTGGTGATGCAATGGGGCAATATCAACACATTTGCAACTTGCAATAATTTTCCTTGTGCTGGTAGTTCAAATAAAATAAAGCAAATGCATTTTTGTGAATTATGTAGAACATGCTGCCTTATGGCATACCTCCACAGCCCATGTCCTTCCTTGAGGTGTGAGGGATGTCTTTGTTGTGGTAGGAGGTACTCAGGCCATGTTGGGGTCTGTGTGTTTTGTGGCACGTCTGTGATCAGTCTGTCTGTTTTCTATATGGGCTGCATCGTGTGTAGGAAACTGGAGTTATATTAAACTACACTTTTTACTGTAAGTCAGGGCTGTACAGTGCGACAGTTTGGGTAACATATGCAACTTGAAATAGAAATATGTATCCGTGCAAGTGGGTTACGCTGGTATCCATTAATTTAAACAGAGCACTACGAACGACGGCAGCTAACTTTAGAGCATACAAGAAGACATAGTATTCAGACATCAACCAAAATTCAGACATCAATCAAAATTATGAAAAGCTATTAAAAGTTACGGTAAGGCACTGCTCTGACTGCCGCTTCTGTTGTTCTGAGACGGAGAGCGTTTTTGCGCGTTGCGCATATACGAAAGGTCAAGTCATCTAAGCCGAGTTGTTCAATTCATAAGTTAGGCAACCAACGTTTGCCGTGACTACAAGCTGTAAGATACAAATATATTTTAGATAGACATCGTTGAAATTGTTTAGACCTACGTTATGTAACTTATATTTAAGATTAGCCCACAGCACAGCAGCGAGCGCAGAAGTAGCTGTGCATGTAAACGTTAGCAGCAGGGGCGTCTCTTTCTTTTAAAATGCCTACAGACAAGGTGATGGAAAGATAAAGAACTGAAAAACAAACAAAAAAGTAAATTAGGTATTTTTTTTACTAATAAAACTGAAATCTTTAGCTTGCTAGCGCTGGTGCTACCACCTAAAAAAGTAGGCCCAAAGCATACAGCCCTGTGTTAGTGCATTTAGATCAAATTTCAGAAAATCTTGTGTCAACATTTTTTTATTTACTATCAATGGTCGTCGTTTGCATGGCCCAGAACTAAAAAACGATAGAGAGGGATACACTATTTCCACTTATCATAAACCAATCATGAATACACAGTGGCAGAAAACCAAGCAATGAGAAAAATACCATGTCTAGATATTCATAGTGGGAGGAAAACTCACATTTTCCAAACTTGTGTGTCTTATGTTATTAATTGCATTGATTTATACTGGATGGCTTGTTGGGTTACAATACTGGTTTAAAAGACGACTGTTAACAAATAAAAAATACATTTTTATTATTACATGTTTGCTACAAAATAAAAAAGGAGTATTAAAAATAGGGATGTTTTGACAAGAGTAGTATTGAGACATGATACATGATAATCATCCTCAGCATTGGTTACATTACTTATGACACAACTTGAACCAAGTCACTGCATACTGAAATGTTGTGGTTATTTAACTTATTTGGATAATTAAAGAGCGTGCAAATTTATTTGATTATATTTATAACCTCTAAAGGAGTGTGCGTTTCTTGCTACTGTCTTTTATTTTTCAAATAGAAAAGCAAATAAGGCAAAGGCACACCAAAAGTAGTTTCCAGTCATCCTTCTGTTGTGTGTTATGATATGATGCCTTATGATAAGTTTTTCCTTTATGTTAAAGCATATTCACAAGGCCTATTTAAATTCCCTATAAACATTTAATGTCAACCAGAGACAAAGACCCCAATATGTGGCTATATTAGGTCACATTATATTGAATATTATTATACTTTAAAAAAAATGTAGGCTATGGAATATTCTAGAAGAAAAAGCACCTGCCAAACGAAAGAGTGAGTAACTGCTGTGAGGTTGGAGAATGGGGGTGGGGGCGGTCTATAACTTCCTGTTGTGGCAGAATGTGTTCAGCACCATTCTGAGTCTTTCCAACAGAGATAAGGATGCTAGCTAAATAACCTAACTGTAAACATAGTTTTCTACTCACTTTACATAATCTCAACATTTTTGTAAAAGGTGGTGGCAGCACAAAGGGTTTAACACTTTTGCTATACTGTTTCTGTAGCTAATCTTAGTTCATGTGTATCAATTCACTCACTAGGGACTCTGAATGCAGTAGTAAGGCACATAAAATCTTCCACTTAATTACAAGACTCATAAAGAGTGAATAGAAACAGTGTTTTTATTATAGTTATAATAGTGAGTCCTACGGTCTTGCTCTTTTTTATCTAGATTAGACCATTTCAATCGAAGCACTACTCAATGTTCAAAGGTCTGAAAACAAGCGGTATGCCCTCAAGCCTATGACCGGCGGACTTATAAAATGTACAGTATGTTAATGAATATGGTTCCTATTAGTACACTGGTTTATAATTGTTTTAATTATTACAAATAGTTAATATTGAGTTACATCATTAAGCAGCAACAACTAAAACTTGCTGGAATTAATAATCTGATAATCTGCAATATGATTCATCTCACTTCTATCTTTAGTCTGTTTTTTTGAGTGGCTTTTCTCTAACCCCCTCAACTTAATAAACCCAAACCACCCACCCCCATAGCCAGGTTGGACCATGATAGATCCTGCAGCAGAACTCCCTTTCTTCTATGGAAGCATTAGCCGATTGGATGCTGAGGAGCAACTGAAGCTTGCCGGCATGGCGGATGGGCTGTTCCTTCTGCGGCAGTGCCTTCGCAGCTTGGGAGGCTACGTTTTGTCACTTGTTTGGAGCTTGGAGTTTCACCACTACCCTGTAGAGAAGCAGCTGAATGCCACCTACTGCATAACTGGAGGAAAGCCCCATTGTGGGCCAGCTGAGCTGTGTGAGTTCTACAGTAAGGACCCAGACGGGCTGGTGTGCACCCTTAGAAAACCATGCCTGCGATCTCCAGACACCCCGATAAAACCTGGGGTGTTTGACAGCTTGAGGGACAACATGCTTAGGGAGTACGTACGTCAGACCTGGAACCTGGAGGTTAGGATGCACCGTGTCTGTTGCCTGCTTGTCTGTCTGACTGTCTCTGTTGCCATATCTGACATTGTTCATTAGCTTGCCGATGTTGCCTTATTATCTGTCTGCTTTTATTACTGCATGGTTGCCGCCTTACCCCCCTGGCTGTATGTAGGGAGAGTCAATGGAACAGGCAATTATCAGCCAAGCTCCACAGCTGGAGAAACTGATTGCCACCACTGCCCATGAGAAGATGCCATGGTACCATGGGAAAATTCCTCGCCAGGAGGGTGAGAGGCGTCTCTATTCTGGCGCACAACCAGACGGCAAATTTCTGTGAGTTCTTGAGAGTCATGTATAAATCAATAACCTTAATCTCATTTGCCTAAAAAAATTTACTAACACAAATCTTGAATTCAAAATGTAGTTTAAGTATCGGAGTATAACATATAGTACTTAATTCTATAGAGTGCGCGACAGAGATGAACCTGGCACATTTGCCTTGTCTATGATGTATGGAAAATCTGTGTACCATTACCAAATCCTCCACGACAAATCAGGGAAGTTTTACATGCCAGAAGGAACCAAATTTGACACTGTGTGGCAGGTATACAAGTTTTCTCTCAAAATGAACAATGTTTCTTTGTGCTCTCTGAATTAACTTTTATGTAGGTTTCATAATAGATGTTAGTCTTTCACCAATGTGACTCTATTTAATTTTGCAGCTGGTTGAGTACCTTAAATTAAAGCCTGATGGGTTGGTGACTGTTCTGAGGGAGACGTGTGTCAACCGTAACAATGCTGCACGTACTGTAACCAAATGTTTCATATTATCCTAGGAAATTGCATCTCAATATCAGCAAATTAATGTTATCACTGTGTATTTACTTTTCTTTTTTTTACTTTGAACATGTAATTACGTTATTTTCTTATTCATACTTCTGTTTAAATCCCTCTTTTAGAGACTCCAAACATTCCATCAGGAGTAAGTATAAGGAACGTCCCTCACGTTTAATTCAGTTCCAGTGTTTCAGTTTTTTCTTTGTTGCTGAGATCTTCCTTGGTCTGTTTCAGAGGCGGGTTAGAGGAAATGGATACACACCGCCACCTGGAGGTTAGTCAGTTAATGTACAATTTTAAAGATCTGTAATAAAGATCTTCCTAAAAATAAATTGGGGCATCAAATTAGTGCATTTTTATGGTTGCATACATATTAATGCAAGCTCTTTTTAAACAATATAACCATCTCAATAGTTTCATATAAACATTTGACTTATACCAATATTCTACTGGGCACAGTAGCCTTCACAAGTTGAGAATGTTTTTGTGTTTCAAACTTTTTCAGCTAATCTGGAAGCCCCTAAGGAAATCAGTGAAGTTTTGCCAATGGATTGCGCTGAGTTTGAAAACACTTACCATAGTCCCGGTGACTTGAAAAGGTTTTACATAAAGAGAACACAGCTAATGATTGACGAGGTGGAGCTAGGCTCTGGGAACTTTGGCTGTGTCAAGAAAGGATACCTTAAAACAAAAGATATGTAAGGATTGAGCTGTCAGAGAGTGGGCTGAACACATAACACATAATACATGCTTTATCATGCTTTGTTATTTGCTATTTCCCAGCACACCACAAAGTAACGTGTGGTGTTGTTTCAGGACCCAGATTGATGTGGCCATTAAGGTGTTAAAGAGTGAGAATGAGAAATTGGTTAAAGATGAGATGATGAGAGAAGCAGAGATTATGCACCAGCTTAACAACCCCTACATCGTACGCATGCTGGGCCTGTGCCACGCTGAGAGCTTGATGCTCATCATGGAGATGGCTTCTGCTGGACCGCTCCACAAATTCCTGTCCACTCATAAGTAGACTTTTTTGTTTGTATTGTAAATAGTAATATATATTATTACTATTATATATTATATATATACTGTATATTCTAAAGTAATATATATAGTAATATCACTCAAAAAGCATATTTTGTCTGCTTAATATGTGTGATTGGGATTATGTTGTGACACTATCGGCCCGGTTTCCTGTACAGTTAAGTTTAGTTATAGACTAAATCTCGCTGCCAATGGAGATTCTCCATTGAAAATGTATTTTAGTCTAGGACTTGGCTTAATCCCTGTATGGGATACCGGGCCTAAGTGTGGTACAAAACTATTTAGAATATCGTTTCCCACAGAATATGCTTCAATTTCTAAAAAGTAATCTTTCTGAACAATGTATTGTTTGTCCTTGTAACGTCCAGAGATACGATGAAGGTGGAGAACATTGTAAATTTGATGCACCAGGTTTCTATGGGGATGAAGTACCTTGAAGAGAAAAATTTTGTGCACAGAGATCTGGCTGCTCGCAATGTTCTGCTGGTCAACAATGGGTTTGCCAAGATCAGTGACTTTGGTCTGTCAAAAGCTTTGGGTGCTGATGACAACTATTATAAGGTGAGTTAGTTCAATATTTAAATAAGTGCCTTTAGAACATGCTGCGTCTTTATAATGAGGACTTTGTTAAAACTAAGTTGTCTTGTATTTTTGTTGTCATTTGTTTGAACACATACATTGAATAAGGCTCGAACAGCAGGGAAATGGCCACTCAAGTGGTATGCTCCAGAATGTATGAACTACCATAAGTTTTCAAGCAAAAGTGATGTGTGGAGCTTTGGTGTTACGATGTGGGAGGCCTTTTCGTATGGAGGAAAGCCATATAAGGTGCTATATTTCAGAAAATATCTAAAAGGAATATGCTCTAACATTGGGGTTTTCAGCACAGTAATAAAAAACAATAACATTTCTATGTCTTTGTCTAAATGCATAACAGAAAATGAAAGGTCCAGAAGTTATTCGTTTTATTGAAACCGGTAACCGGATGGAATGCCCACCAGGGTGTCCAGATAAAATGTATGCCCTGATGAATGACTGCTGGACATACAAGTAAGAAGGCTCTTCTTGAGATATCTCTATCAAATCAGAATAACCAGGGAATTACTTGTGCACTGTAATGTGTTCTTCAAAAAGGCAACATGTGTGAAGCTGCATGCTACAAAAGCCTCCGTGCCAAAACAATATTAATATTTCTCCCAGTGGATAGCTAAATTGCATGTATCTGACCTTCCTTACTTCAGGCATGAGGACAGGCCAGGCTTCCAGAAGGTGGAAGAAGTCATGCGAGCCTTCCATTATTCCATATCCAGCACGCCTTTGGTCATGGCAGGCGCTGCGGAGCCTCTCAAGTAGACAGGGACAAGAGACACTCTGTCATTGCCACACAAAGCATTCTTTCAAAGCAAATATTTACAAGAACAATGAGCTTCTTATGAACTGTGTGTACTACGGCCAGCTTCAGCAGCACTAGCCTACTGTTAATTTAAAATAGTCCTTTAAGTGTGAACCGAGGATGAAATGCTGCGTTACCATAAATCTGTAATTTAAACATGGTCAATTGGAGGAAATGCCTGGAGAAACAATAAAGAGGTTATTGACAATGTTTTTTATGACACAAAACTGCATACAATTTATGCACAGCATATATGAAGACTATGGAGTGACAATTGTTTTCCATTATATTGCATGTTTTGGCTACATACCCTTAAGCCGATTTCATCCTCCGTATACAGAATAGCACATTTGAGTTGAACAAAAGGAAAATACTTTCTCAATATAGTCATCATGAATTAAATGACATTAAAAACTTCGAAGGCCTTTTTATGAACTACAGTAGGCAGTGCTGCACCTCGGGTGGATTAAGTGACGTATAAGAACGGAAGAAGTATTTTTCTCTGTCTGAAAGGGAGGAGCCTTTGTTAGTTTCCCTAAAAAGTTCCTTTTAGAAATACTATTATACTATGTAGACATCATTTTATTGAGTATATGAGTACAATACAATATCCATAAATCGAATAACTGAGCTTACATGACCGAACACGAAGAAAACATTGAAGGATCAACAACCGGAAGGCGGAACAAGTAAGTTCGGTGAAAGTGTTTGAGACGGGTAATTTCGTCACCGTTAGATAGTTGGTCTTGCAATTATTTCTCCCTACATATGGCTTGATGTTCTCATTTAAGACAAATTTAATAATGATTATCTCACGTGGCATATAGAGTAGAGATATATCCTTTGCTGATTAAGAATCAACAGGTGCGATTTATCTTATCTCATAACGTCACGAATGTACTGTATATTGCTGTCGGTCACACGCCGTTACTTTAACTCGAACTGTCAACAAAGGCCAGGGCACATATTGTTTGGTTTAGGCAATATATGTAGGCATAAATTATATTTTTATAACTACGTACTGCATGTGGCTGTCTTGAAGTAGTATTGGTAAATGCTTTAACTTTGAGCATCGCTGTAACACTCAAATAAGATGTATCCATGCGTTTGGCTAAAATAGGAAGTGACTCACATTCACTTACTGCTATTAATTAAAAGGATATTGTTATACAGACGCATTATTTAGGTATTTTGGATAATAGTGTAACATTGTTATAACTAGAGTTGTCAATTTAGGATCACTTTTTTACAGTTTGACATAGGATGAGCTGGACATGTTTATTTATATTATATTTAAATGCCTATAGGCATTCTTGTGCCCCAGTAGTATGCATTAAAGGTGTAATGGATTATTTGTGTGTCGTAATAATTTTCCTTTTATGTTTATCCATCAGCCAACATAACTAAACTAGCCTACAGTATGATATTTTCATTGTCCCCTCCCCCCTCTCTCGCCCCTAGATAGACTGCTAGGACCAGAAATATCAGCTCAGCTCTGGTTGTTTACACAGCCAGCACCGTTAACCAATTCACTAGGAAATAAATCACCACAAGCATAAACAATTTCTGCATGCAACAATGTCACTGGCCCTGAAACAAGTCTTTAACAAAGATAGAACATTCCGGCCTAAGCGCAAGTTTGAGCCCGGTACACAACGTTTTGAGCTACACAAGAAGGCGCAGGCATCTCTAAACGCAGGCCTGGACCTGAAGCAGGCCGTTCAACTGCCCCATGGAGAAGGTCTAAATGACTGGGTGGCTGTGCACGTGGTGGACTTCTTCAATCGCATCAACCTGATCTATGGCACCGTCAGCGACTCCTGCACGGATCAGTCCTGCCCTGTCATGTCTGGAGGACCCAAGTACGAATACCGCTGGCAGGACGAGAACAAGTACAAGAAGCCCACAGCCCTTCCAGCACCCAAGTACATGAGCCTTCTGATGGACTGGATCGAGGTACAAATCAACAACGAGAACATCTTCCCCACCAATGTTGGTAAGTGTAAAGGACGTGAGAGAAAAGGATGGGAGAATACATACGTTTTAAAAGTTTGAGGGATGCCACACTTGCTGAGTGGCTTGTTCATGCCAACTGTACCAGTGTGATTAGTGTATATTCACTTCCAGAGGAATTAATACATTTAGCCTTATACATTCTTTAGTCGTTCAACTATGATGCAGAAATTGGCATTTCACTTACTACAGAAACATCTTGGCGATGGCTTTATAAATGTGTTATACAATCTTCAATTGCCTATGAATAGACATGCCCTGACCCAGTGTCCTCAGGAAAGAAATCCCAAAATGTTATTAGATTAGTCAAAACAGAAAGAGCATCTGAATAAGTCTAACTGATGGAGAGAGAGCTTATTCTCCCATTTCTCACCCAAGTGATGTAGACAGGATCCTGTGGCACTCAGTGAGAGGCTACCAATGACAGTACATAACATAGACAGTACATAACACAGACAGTATATAACACAGACAGTATATAACACAGACAGTACATAACACAGACAGTATATAACACAGACAGTATATAACACAGACTGTATATAACACAGACAGTACATAAGATAGACAGTATATAACACAGACAGTACATAAGATAGACAGTATATAACACAGACTGTACATAACACAGAGAATACAGACAGGATCCTGTGGCTCTCAGTGAGAGGCTACCAATGACAGTACATAACACAGACAGTCCATAACACAGACAGTATATACCACAGACAGTATATAACACAGACAGAACATAACACAGACAGTATATAACACAGACAGTACATAAGATAGACAGTATATAACACAGACTGTATATAACACAGACAGTACATAAGATAGACTGTATATAACACAGACAGTACATAAGATAGACAGTATATAACACAGACAGTACATAACACAGACAATACAGACAGGATCCTGTGGCACTCAGTGAGAGGCTACCAATGACAGTACATAACATTTGTTACAAACAAAACATTTTCTTGGGAGGTGCAGTTTTGGAAATATTGTTTTGTTTTCATGTTATAATGTTCAAGGCAAGAGATTGTAATTGTATTCCTCCACACGTATGACCCTTCAGGTACTCCTTTCCCCAAGACCTTCATGCAAGTAGCCAAGAAGATTTTGTCTCGTCTGTTTCGTGTCTTTGTTCACGTCTACATTCATCACTTTGACCGAGTGAGTCAGATGGGGGCCGAGGCCCATGTTAACACCTGCTACAAGCACTTCTATTACTTTGTTACTGAGTTCAACCTCACAGACCACAAGGAGCTTGAACCTCTGGTGAGTTAGAGAAAGAAAAGAAAAAGACACATTTAACAAGTCTAAATTGTTCCTTAAAAGATATGTGATTTCAAATATTATTGTGAAGAATGTCCATTCCATTTTAAAGCTACCTGTTATTATGTGTTCTCAAATGCGGTGTTATTGATACGGGTAATAATCACATCTCAACCAACAATGTGGCTAATTTGTCTTACAGAAAGAGATGACATCTCGGATGTGTCACTAGGAGAGCACCCGCTAAGACATCCCCACTGCTGTCTAGTACTATTCATGACTGAAGTAGAGAAGACAAACCAAATATTGAAGAGCCTTTATTTTTATATTTAAGTACTGTAATCTATTTTAACCATGCCGGTTCTAACCAAACAATTACAAATTAAGGCATTCCATTTCTTTTCATGTTTAGGCTTTATTTGTCTGAGCACAGTATTAAAATAATATCTTTATTGATGTTTTTAAGCAGAATAATTTCAGAATTGTTCACTCTATCTAAAATTAGTGATTGTACATATTTTAGATTTCCAACATGTGAAGACATTAAAATGTACCTTTTCCTCTAATCCTATATTACATTGATTTATGTTTACTTCCCCATGGGTATGCAAGCAAGTCATGCATTGCTCATCTTACAGCATATTTGTTTTGTTTTGTCATTTGCAATTATAATCTCTTTATTTGTATGTTTTATTTCTTTAATGCTGTATTTACCAAGTAAATGTTTGTTTGGTAGTTTGTGTTATATTTCCTGCGCCTTGACTGGTCACAACAAACTTGCAGGCGTTTGTTCGAGATGCTACGATAAATGGAGCGGGGCGGGTTTTAGTAAGCGTGTCTCAGAGGCAAATAAAAAAAATGCCCACTAGATGGCATCAAACTGCTTATTTAGTGTTTAAATCAGTAAAAATAGACCAATTCCAAAATATTTCTGATTCTACAGTCCGTATGTTCATTGAACTAGGCCTCTGAAGAAGGAGGCTTGTTTAGATTTGATTTAGGTGCATTATATTACTAATCTGGTAATGCATAGAGAAGGACTCTAAACAAGTCCGTTTTATTCATGTATTAATTCCTACAGTTGGCGCAATTTAGCAACAAACAAGCTTGTGCACAAAATTGGAGCGGATGAAGTGATTATCCATTGTGATAAACAAGATGTTCTCTGATCGACCCACTCCGTTTGTTATGATTTGACATGGTCAGATAGCCATATTGAAGACGACAATATACAATGTATATTATATTTTATTGTAGTATACGCCTCTTGTTAAAGTAAAACCCATTCCATGCATTTCTTTGTCACGTTTGTCGTGCTGATTCGCTTTGATTGATTTTACATAATGTTAGGCCTATTCCTTGAGCAAAATTTACAGAATATATTTGCAATTTTTAATCATAGCTAAAAGCGTATGGGGATATTTACACTGCAGTGCCATGGACAGAAAGATCACAGCCAGGGAAATCCCCACCCCAGTGAAATCGCATGCTGTGTGTATTTTAGGTTTCATGTGTTACTTGCGAGACGCGCGGTGAATTGCTTGGATCATTTCTTCAAACACGTGGTTGTTTTTCTACGGTGGAATGTACTGTTCTGCAGTCGGCAGATTTCTTGATTTTCCTGCAGAGTCAATGGTGTCTTAAGGCGCAAAGAAAAATAACTGAATAGACAAGCGTTTCAGGAACTGCCAGGAAAAGAACAGCATAAACTAAAGCACCATTGTGAGTCAGGCAACTGTCTTGCATCAAGTTATATCCAAAGAAAGTTATACATTCAACCAGATACAATTGTGTGTCCTTCATGACTGGTTACAGCCTACAAACGACTCCACATGTTAGCTTTCTAAGCCAGCCGTCACTCCCCCTCTCTTCTGAGAAATTAAAGGATAGGCTTTCAGGAATGAAAAACTATAAATCTTGTATGCGACCCCGAAGCTGACTACCCGGAGAAGTACAGCAAGTCAAATGTAATAGAATAGGAGTGCTTGCAGCAGCATTCTCATCACTTAACGCGTAGATATAAGAATGTCCTCTCCACCCCTTTTCCCTAACACTCTCAGTGACACTGTAGTTAGAATATTGTGTGTTTCAAGACACATGCCACTGACACCAAGCAACAATGGTATTTCAATGGTATGTTTCTAAATACAGCGATAAAAATGTGTGTATTACTTTTTTATCCTCTAGTTCTAGCTTCGTGCTACCATCTCGGCACGTAGTCTCTCTTACAGCATCTTCATCTGCCCTTGAGAGAGCTGTTATTGATCTTTGAAACTTATTCATGTCATGCTCATTGGAATGAGCTTGCAACTTGAAGCCCTGTATTTTGTAGCTTTGACCTTGTTACTATAGCCTAGTAACAACACTCTATCCACCTTCCCCCTTCATCCCCATCTCAAAATCGGGGCTTGTTTTTGCTCCTGAATCAAAGTAGTATTGCGTCATTCCCTCCTGCCTGCTGTATAGTGGCCAGCTTTTTGCGTAATGTTTGCTCGAGTTTAGCTAGAGGGTGAAATGATAGAGACTTGAGTCACAAGATGAACTCCTAACATAAAAACATACTTAAAAGGAATGTTCCTGCCTATGTATCCCGCCAATCCAAACAAAGGGAAATGGCTTTGCAAGCATAGGTAGCATATTTAGATATCTGAAGATCAATGCTATAGGCTAGTTAAGGATTACAAGCCATTTCGATTGATTGTTATATGAAGTGCTTCTAATTGCTTGCTAAGGCTACTTTTGAAATGTGGTGCAATGGAGGTGTGACTGTTAATAATAATATACAGAAATTTGACTTCATAATAGAAACAAAAAGCATAATATCTAACTAATTTTATAATTTGAATTTGTAACCTTGTGCATGCATTTACATGGTCAAAGATTCTATTACAATAAAAAACAGTAGTCTAATTCACCAAAGTAATTAAAGTCAAAATTAGGTCTAGTGTACAAATTACAAGTAAGTTACCCCCACAAATTGTATTTATTTTCATGTAATTTGTCCATTTCAAATACAAAACATTCATTGTTCTAAGCAATACATTTGTACAATGTAAAGATGAATGACACTCATGGACAACCTACGCCTAATTTTTAAATGTTCACATGACATGTGTTTAGCTGTTGTTATTATTCTTAGGATCACCAATGAATAAGCTAACAAATACAGTTCGAAGTTGTCCAATTATCTTGATTTGACAGTTCATCTGTCAACATGTAGGGTGAGTCTTACAATTGTGAAGTGTCACGCAATGCTTTCAGTTTAAGTTAGATTTTATTAGGGTGACCAGATTCCCAGGAGTCAAATACGGAACAGGTGTCCCCTAGACGTTTTTGGGGACAATTTCAAGGCCATTTCCTGAATTTCTGTGAATTATGGATATTGATATTGAACTTATGCACACACATGCGTGAACCCACACACTAGGGTACAGTAGTAGACGGCGCTACGATGACAAATCACCAGTTACAGTAGTAGACCGCGCCACTCACACACATCACCAGGTACAGTAGTTGACGGCGCTACTCACGTACATCCCCAGTTACCTAGTAGACGGCGCCACAGACACACATCACCAGAACTTTACAGTAGCAGTCGGCGCTACTCACACACATCTCTGTAGCCCTGGCATACTATAGATGGTGATAATCATACAGTGATAAATATCTAAATATCCTTATTATAAACAAAGCAATCATTTATTCCATACTTAATTTCGTTTTTGTGACATATTCAAGAACTACCTATTAGACAGCTAGCTAACCTTTGGTTTTAGGCACTCCATTTCAATTAGGAGCTCGCGCTGCGCAGTTAGGCTGGTGGTGGGGCAGGGATTGGATAGATTTTTGTGTATGATATGATGTGATTGGTGCTGATACACTGCGCACTCACTGTGTGCATGCAATGTCTGTGGATCCGCAGACAGGTGGGCAATGCAATGTGAACCCCCAATACGTGAAATTACAGTTAGAAAACCCATTGAAAAATC
>JAVQIZ010170331.1:0-20597 GCA_036023535.2 Galaxias brevipinnis | reverse complement strand
AACACGGGGAGAACACGCAAACTCCACACAGAAAGGCCCTTGGGCCAGGTGGGGATTGAACCCAGGACCTTCTTGCTGTGAGGCAACAGTGCTACCCACTGAGCCACCGTGCTGCCGGGCTTAACTTAAAAAAGACAAAAGTAGGAGACAGTCTACATTTTAACAGGGGCACAACAGGATTAAGTCATTATATTATTAACAAGTTCACCCAACTGGAATGATCTAAATCTAGGTTCTACACTTTCCCCTGTCTCCCTCTCTTACCCTTGGTGGCCTTGGCGCGGTTGCTATAGTGACAGCTCAGGCAGGTGTGCAGCGGGCAGCGGAAGCCCTTGTTGTCGAAGACGGTGAGGTGGTTGAGGCGGACGCAGGCCTCGTGGTAGAAGCGGCCACAGTGCAGGACGTTACAGCGACGTCTCTCTCCCTCAGCCTGCTTGCAGCAGAAACAAGGGTGGAGTCCTGGGAGAGAGGGTGTATCAGAGCAACACCTTATGAATCTATTTCTCTATAGGACTCCTGGAGGAGAGGGTGTATTAGTACAACACCTTGTGAATCTATTTCTCTATAGAAATTAGACACCTATATAAAACCATGTTTGAAGAGAAACAAGGGTGAGGATATTTTAATACATATACACACACACACACACACATCTCTATATTCACAAATATCTATTTATGTATGCTTCCTCACCTGAGCTGCACTCGGGGCACAGCAGTTTGCCCTGGGGTTTGAGGGAGAGGCCCAGACAGTGGAGGTGGTAGGTACCACAGCAGAGGCCCTCGCAAAGGACCAGGTCCTCCCCAGTCTGCTCACACACCTGTCAAAACAGACACAGACACAGACACAGCAGTGAGGGAAGGCCACCTCAGTTAGAAAGCCACAAGATATGTGAGGATGTACAAGCAGGCAGGCGCACTCAGGCACACACTAAAATAATGACCTAGGTCATATTAATGAAGAGCCATCAATTCTAACGGTTTTGAACGGGCTCACCTGGCAGACAAATTCTTTCTTGGGTCCGTTCTTTTTAGTCCCGTCCAGGCTGTCACTGGGGGACTCCGGACGTCCCTCACTGCCCGAACCCTGTGACACACACACGCACGCACGCACGCACACACACACGCTAAATGAAAACTCGGCATGGCAACCAAAGCGTCGGATATTCTATGACACTGTTCCACGTCTAGCACTGTTCCTTATGAAAGAGGAAATCATGAATACATCATTTGTAAACATTTATTTATTTTTGCTTTTTTTAATATTAATTCATTATTTTTTGTTGCTGTAATTTTATATATTCTGCCTTTAAACAGGGCACTGCTGGGAAAGAGACCTGGTCTCATTAGGTTAACCCTGTATAAATAAAATTAATAATAAATAAAAATTTAATAAATGTTAATTCTGAAAGAGGACATCATAATTTAAGGAAGAGAACGTTTAAGGAACAGTTAAGGAGAACTGCAGAGAACTGCACAAGGAAAGCACCCATGTCAAGTTTAAATAAAATATGCATAATAATATGACACTGTCCAGGTATAGAACTATTCTTTATGAAAGAGTGAATTAGTCATGCTGAATACCGTTATTTTTTTAAACGGGGGTGGGGGTTAGAGAGAGAGAGAGAGAGAGACTGACTAAATCTTTTACCTCTGGTTCAGGGCAGAGGGAGGTCCGCCTCTTCTTAGCCTGCGACGTTGCCAATTGGTTCCCCAACTCCTGCTTCCGCTTTCTTATTCGCTTAGGCTTCTCAGGGACTTTCACGTCTGCAGAGTACACACGCCTCAGTTTAAGGGAAATTCAAATCTAAAATCCATCACTGTTAAGCAATTGCTAGCAATGATGTGAATTTGGACTCAGTAGAAGAGGCGTTCAATGTGCAACCTTTAACTACGTAGTTACCATACTAAACAATTGTAGTTTGAAGCAGCGTATCAATACTTAATAGCAATTACCTGTAGGTGAGACTGTCCAGATCTTGACTCTTTTCTTTTTGATTTCGTTGACTTCTTTAGTCTTTCTGTTCCTGAGCTTCTTGGTAGTGGTATCCCCCGTTACTGTGGCCTTCAACAAGGTCACCTCAGACTTAGAGAGGATAACAGTGGATTGATTTGATACCGCCGCAGTGTAATAGAACGCATTTAAATTTACGTTGTTTAGCAAACGTTCTTATCCAAAGCGACTTACAAAGAGAGAAAGGGACAGTGCCCCTGGAGATATTTAGGGTTAAGTGCCTTGCTCAAGGGCACACTGGTGGTGGTGCCCCCAGATGGTATTTGAACTCATGACCTTTGCCTCCAGGTAGCAGTCCTACCCACTACTACTAAATAATCAGCTCACCTGTTTGTTTTCAACCCCTTTGGTCGCCCTGCGTCTCTTTTTGGGCTGTGGTTCGGTCTCTACGGTTTTGGTTGGTGATCTGTGGGTGGATTTCTTTCTCTCTCTTCTCTTAACTGAACAAAGAGGAAGAGTGTGGTTTAAGCCTGATGAAGGACACTCAGTACATTTCACTAAATGAGCCAAGTCAATCCTTATATTTGTGTGTTTATAAGCACAAAAACTCACTCTGCGTGAACGCTGTCGGTTTCGATTCATCAACGCCCAGGTCAGTCATTTTCTTCCGTGGATTCTTAGGTTTAGCTAGAAATAATATTTTCAAATGTTAATATGAACAGAACAATTGAAAAGGTATTATTGATTTGACTTTCTTTACAAAACATTTCCCTCTACTTCAATAGCAAACACACTAACCTGGAGCGGAAGGTACGTGAGTAACAGTTTCCAAAACGTCTGTCGCAGGAGGAGGATCGGGTTTGGATTTCCTCCTCCGTACAGTCTTGAGAGCTGGCTGATATTTTAGCGAAGGTTTTCTCTTTCTCTTCTGAGGTTCAAGTACTTTGGATTCTGCTTCCGCCAACAAAGTGGAGGGTTCCTATAAAAACAACAAAAAATACAGCTGAGTTAAACAGCTAGTTGTGGGGATTCGAATATAGCTGCAGTTATTTATTTATGTTTTTGCCTAAAGCTAATTTAAATATGATTCATTAGCGATTTTGATTACATATGACGTGTACATCAATGCCATTGAAATATGTACAAAGTAGAAAGAAAAAGCACGATTTCAATGCATTAGATACATTTTCCCTGCTTTCCACATCAAGTAGTTTATACTTGCAGGCAGCGCACCAACTGAAGGCACGAGAGCGCTCTATGCTAGTGCGCTGGATCACCAATACAAACACATGCGCTTTATAGCGCCGACTCTCCGCTCAGAGATCAAAGAAAATCAGTCCAAATATGTCAGAGTAAGAAATGTTCATAAATTGGAAAAGGAATATGTGTATTTGTGAAGGCCAGATCACGGACGCCCTTCAGGCTACATTAAAAGTGCGCTATAGTGGTAAAAAAAAAGTCTTTTTTTTTTCTTTCATAATCTTTTAATTTCAGTTAATCGATTAACCGAAATATTTTTGATAGAATATTCGAATAGTGATATGGCCTAAAATGCCCATCCCTAGTTAGCAATAACCTGACAATGCGCCCCATCAACTTGAAAGAGGTTATTTACCAACCTCAGATGTTGACTCTGTCTGAGGCTTTTCTTTGGAAGGGTTCTTGGTCTTAGCTGACATCCCTTTCCGTTTCAGCAGTGAGACAGGTAGTTTGCGTTGTTTCACTGGTTTTATTCTGGGTTTTTTAGGTGCTGGAGTCTTTCTCCCTTTTGAAGTGCTTCTGTCTCTGGGGGGTGGGCTGGTTGTGGACATGGCTGCGGTAACATTCTGGGTGGGGAGCACTGGGTTCAGCCTGGACCTATCATGTGCTTGCTTCTCCTCCTCCTCTTCCTCCTTTGTCTTCTTCGCCTCCTCCCCCTTCTCCGCCGGTCTCGTCTGGGCCGGCATCAGTTTCTCCAGGACCAGGGGGTTCAAGTGCGGTCCGTCCTGGTCGTAAGCGAAAGTAAACGTGGCCATGCGTTCCTCCAGCGCCATGCTGACGGCCTCCTTAGCCTGGCGGACTCCAATGTTCCACTGTGTGCGCAGCTTACGGGGAACAGACGGAGCAGCCTGGCGGATGAGACCAATCACACAGACACGTCAGGGACACGTGACATTGTTAAGTCATCATCTTAAGACAAGGCATATTTAATCAAATACATACTAACTTACACCAGTGTTTCATTAACGCAATATTCACAATAATAACATTGAACCGATTTTCCTTAAATATTTTTTGGTTTAGTTTGGGTAAACCGTACCTTTTTGTTGAGGACGCGTGACGCTGGCTGTTTGTTGCGGTGTCGGCCTAGCTGGTGGTACTGCTCCTCTCCATGGAAAGCCACCATGCTCCTCTCAAACACATAGCCCCTCTCCGGTGCGTCTCCAAAGTACTGTACAT
The DNA here is from genome assembly GCA_036023535.2 of Galaxias brevipinnis. Lineage (NCBI taxonomy): Eukaryota > Metazoa > Chordata > Actinopteri > Galaxiiformes > Galaxiidae > Galaxias > Galaxias brevipinnis. Next base: position 16,205 of record JAVQIZ010170331.1, on the reverse strand, counting down.
GGTACAGCAACCCCAACGGTCTGCCATTAGCTGCTGGGAAACACAAAGGAAATCAAATCAATTAATAAAATCTAAATATCAAATCAACAATAAATAAAAAAAAAAGAACAAACAATGTGTTGTTTCACAAAAGATTCATTAAAAAAAAACTGTCCAAATTAGACTTAAGTTTCATAGTAAAATAATTCAAGTACATATTTATGTTGATCCATTATTGTTAAATGATGTGCTTTCAACAAAAGCAAAACAGTGTGATTAAAGTCTGTACTTTTTTGAGGAATTAAATTACCTTAATATTATGTACTAGTAGATCAGTCCTGAACTTAAACTACTTCGGTCATAAACACATTTTGCATAATGTAGAAAATATTTATTATTTGGGAAGAATGAAATGGTCCTAGTACTTTCATTTGTTGTTTTACTTCCGCTGGTCACTGTATTTTCCGCAGCGCACCGCATGATGACTGATCTATTAAGCTAAGCTACCGCCGTTATAACACCACTACCTTTCTGCTTCTGCTTGACGTGCTTGTTGAGTTCGGGGTCGGTGGTGACCACACAGGGCCACCAGGGGTACCCAGACACCTTGGTCCACACCACGTCCCCCACAGAGTAGCCGATCTGCGGGCGGGGCTCCTCTCGACTGCCCTGGACCACCTCGGGCAGAGAGGGGCTGGCCTGGAGAGGAGGTTCCATCTGAACCTCTGGCAGAGAGAGGCTGGGCTGGACAGGTCGCTCCACCTGAACCTCTGGATGAGAGAGGCTGGCCTGGAGAGGAGGCTCCAATTGAACCTCTGGGAGAGAGAGGCTAGGCTGGAGAGGACACTCCACCTGAACCTCTGGCAGAGAGGGGCTGGCCTGGAGAGGAGGCTCCAATTGAACCTCTGGCAGAGAGGGGCTGGCCTGAAGAGGAGGCTCCAACTGAACCTCTGGGAGAGAGAGGCTAGGCTGGAGAGGAGGTGCCTCTTCTACTTCTGAGAGAGGATAAGCCTGCTGTGTGCGAAAACAACCACAACTTGGTTTTTATATAAATTCACTGTTTGTGTTGATAATGACATTTAATTGAAGAAAAAAACAAACATGTTTTATTATAACCAAAACTAAAAATTTTAATATATCTTTCATAATTATCATAATTATTAACTTAACTTAAACTGGAAAAACATTATTTGTCTAGCATTGAAACAGTGATTCGCATAAAAACCTTTTTAAATGGGGAATAGTATCAGAGAATAAAGGGGAACGGGAAAAAAATTATAATTTCAAACCTTTTCAGCTGTTCCAGTTGGGTCCTCTGGCGCCGTCATGAGAAACGACGGCACCACCCCTGGAATGGTTGAAGAGGCTAGTTTGAGTCGGGGTTTGTGTTTCGGTTTGCAAGGCCTTCCTTTCCTTTTCCTCACCTCCTTCCCTTGGTTGGAAGCACTCAAAATGGCCTCTGCAGCTGTGGCTAAGCTGTGGCCCTCAGCGCAGCAGGGCTCAAACCGTGGCTGCTGCTGCTGCTGCTGCTGCTGCTGCTTCACCATCTTGGTGATCTTCAGCTTGAGCTCGGGAGAAGATGGAGAAGCACCCTTGCGCTGATGTGGGCTACCGTGAGACGAGGGCGCTTCTGTACTTTTCAGGGCAGGTGGTTCGGGGGCGCAGAGCTTGGGCATCTTGTCCTGGTCGCCGTTGAGCACGCGGGACGTCAAGTCTTTGAGCCTCTCGTGACCGTGGTTGTTGTGGTTGTTGGCCATCTTCTGCAGCACGCTGTCCTGGAGCGTGGCGGCCAGCTGAGCGGCGGCTTTGTCCATCAGATGGCCTGGGTCGTCGCCCATGTCTCCACGACCCTTGCGTCCGCTCAAAGATTCGGGAGGCTGCTTCATGCTAAAAGGGTTGGCTGGCTCAAGCATCGCAGGCAGGGAGCATCCCTTGCTGTCCATTCCTTCAAACCTCCAGACTTGCTTTGCTGCAAGAAAGGATATAACGGAAATACTGCAATTCTTCATCAATCATTCAATAAAGGGATTAAACCATTGACCGGCATTCTATACTTTATATGTAATGATTAACTTAGTTTAGAAAGAAAGAAACATTAAAAAAGTATTATAAAACGCCCTTGAACCTCTTAAAAAAATGGCTAAAACAAACCCACTAAATATTGAGAAACATGAAAATGTTTCCCTCGAATGACTGAAAGGAACATAAACACAATATTGCACTGCACCGAAATGTCAGTTATGAATGAGACAGAGCTAGTTAGCAACATTGATAAAATACAAAGCTTTCCCGTCGTTCCAAGTAAAAGCTTCAGTTTTCCACAGTCACAGACATGCAATAACTACTTACTGAGCATTCGTTTCAAATAGTTGGCTAGTATATCAAGTCAAATAATAACGTCAATCAATATTAGGCCGCAAATAGCTTCCATGGTAAAGACTTCTGAGTAAACGGTGCAAGGAAGGAGACAAGAACTAGATTGCTTGCGCCACCGCATAAAATGTATGGCCAATGACTGAATACCTCAAACACAGCGTCACTGGAAAAGCCGCGGGAATGAAGGCAGCTGACAGACTCACTATATAACTTCAGGGACCGGAGTATTTGCTGAAATCACTTACAATTGTTAATATAAACGATGTTTATTTGACCCCATTGTGTATTTAGTCCATAATAAAGGTAAACAAACTCAAATGTCCACAAGTGCGGTAATTCGAGCAAGTATTGGATTTGCCTAGCCACTTTGAATGCACACCATGCAGCGAAATGGCTCAGTCTACTTTCTGACACCAACTATCCTATCCAACTTTCCGCTTATCAACTAGTGAGCAAGGGCCGGTCATTGGCACTTCTTTGGGTAAATTCCAAACTGCAAAAGCGACACAAAAGCACAAGGAAATAAGTGATAATATTGATTAGGATTTAATATACTGTACTATCGTTATTCCAACACAGGCACTTGCAAAGTAGCTAGCAAAGACTTTGCCTAGCTAATATTACCTCTAGCTAGCCTGCTAAAGTATGTGTGCAGTAAGTTTGATCTTGCTAGCGACAACGTGCAAAGTTGCCGGTTTCACATAAAAATCACAAAAAAATTGTGAATGACGTTAGTTGGTCTGATAAATGCGGTACATAGTACATTAGCCCCGAGCCTCGGACAACGCATTTATTCAGAGGACGCAATGCACTAGCTAAAGCTAACTAGCGGAGGTTAGCTAAACATAGCGATAAACAAGTTAGCTGAGCCTGTGCAGTGGGAGCATCTTCATTCACACTGTACTACTACTAGCATGAGTAGTTAGCTAGACAAGCATACTCCGCTACGTTTGTAGCTCCATGCTAACACGCATTGGTTGGTTAGCAAGCTAAACCAGATACAAAAATTATTATCACGCTTGCATATTGCATATTCTCCGACAAACAATAAACTCGTAATATGTGATTTTTCATTACCTGTTAAATGTCTTGTTAAGCTAATAAATGCCACAGTAGCCCCCGGTCATACTGAAAAAAATGCGTTTTCATTCAACTCGAATCAAAGCTTGCGGGAAACTCTCCTTCCTATCAGCGCGAAAAATACTTACTTCCGATTGGTTTGGAGATGGGATAAGTTCAACCGGCCCTTTCAAAATTTGTCCAGTAAGAAGTAGGTCTCCTCCCTGGCCTCTGCTGGGTCTGTTGAAAATACATTCGAATCGAGTCCGTAGTGCAAATAAAAACCCATAAAAATAACACAAATTATATATACAAAGTCATTTCCGAATGAGCGCTTATATTATATTTGTAAGTCAACGAAAACCTGAAATGTTGCATTATGCCTAAGAAAAGCGCATAAGCGGCGCTGACAGACATCCATCTCATGTAAAAAATAATAATTAAATCAAGTTGTCAATTATAATGCATTGTGGTCATGCAAGTAAGGCCTAGCTAAAGCCCTATTTAGCAAGCCTAATCCTAATGGCTGTGCTTAATCAGTGGCTGTTACCAAAGGGAGTTTGTGGGCTATGTCGACTTGAATCACATACAGGTAGATGCAGTGGTCTGGCTACCACTCAGCTATTTTGTGATATTACCATTTTACAAGCCTAATTGAATAGGCTGATTGACGGTTGAATTGTATTTGTCTTGATGCATCGAAATTCGTTTTGAACTCGGAATGACGCTTTAAGAACTAAATAAAAATGTTGTCTTGTCTCAATGTTAATAAACAATGTAAAAATATTTTTTTACTCTATTAAGATACATACAAAACAATACATACAAACAAACAAACAAACAGACAGACAGAAGCTACATAATGGGCCTGTCATATAGACCAGTGAATTTAAATAGTGAAAATAATCATTCTGTTCCATGCTTTTGTTACAAGCTCATAAAACTTTCCTCAAGTATGGTTTCTGAACTTTGCTTCACGACTGAGCGGAATCAGTTTGATTGACAGTTCTACTGACCGACATGGGTGGAGTTTAAAAGTCGCCATCTACTGTAATTAAACATACTAGTGTCTTGCGCAAACTGGCTACGGTTACACTTAGTTTATTTTGAAATGGCTTTTTGTACCCATAGAACACAAATTTGTCAGTGATTTGGTTGATCTAGAACAGCAAAATCTGGCCTAACTAAAGTTACAACATCAACAAGGCAGGAGGACGTCATAAATCGGTCGTTGAGGAAAACGGAAGACAAGTGAAGCCATAAACCAGTGCAGTCCATCGTCACTTGTTAGCGGGATATTGTTAGCTACGCTAGCTGACATCCACGCAGAGACTGGGGGAGGAAGGACATGGGGCAAGAAGTTCAACTACAGTACACTGCATATCTAACGGTTGTCGGAAGCGCACAAGGCGTAGGCTTTCACATTTTAGTTCTCTGTCTGATTGTTTAAACTGGATCGGTAGCGTTGATTAGTTTGGTATCATAGTTTACCAACGGTACAAAGGTTAGTTGGCTAACTAACTAGCTGACTGGCTATCTAGTTGCCAGACCTTTACTCAGTATCCGCATGGCGTTAATCCTTTTTACAAGGTCTCGCTGTCCATTTATGAAAACATCTAGGACATTGAAGAGCGAATTCAAAAAAGGTAAATTGTTATATATTTTTAATGTCATACTGTTTTTTCGTTGAACTGATGATGTTTTAACAAAAAGTGTGTGTGTGTGCGTGTGCGCGCAAATTTGTTGTGCTCTGTTAAATGGTGGGTCTCCAGAAGGACGAGGAGGATGAAACAAGATGATGCTGCTATGATTAATCTATAGTTTCTCAACTGGCTTATGCGGTATCTAGGTTACATTTCAAACATATTATGTGAGAATGACTAAATTAGATTATTTGTATGATGTATTTGTTTGCCCTGCGTCCTACTCGGGTTATCTTTTGTTAGAGACGCCACATCTTGCGAATGTAAATTTTGACTAGATGCGAGTGTCATTTGAGGCCAGGTTATTTGAGGACACCGGTGGTTCAATTCAACTGGCATGCGCCCCCTCTTGCTGCAGTCTGCCATGGCAGAAATTCCCATCTGCGAATGAGACAGACTAGAAAAATGTCTCCCATTTTACGAAACAATCTATTTTTTATACAAATATGAGGTTTTATGTGCTGGTCTGGTGCTGATGATTTTGTGAGGAAGCAGTGGATCTTTTGCTGTCTTTCTTCGACAGACTAGTATCCTATGTGTGCGCAGGAAAACGTCATACAATGTTGAGACTAAATAAAACATTACATTCACTCCTTTTTTTAAAGAAGGGGCTGATCATTTCAAGAGCTTCAATGCTTAATAATCTAATATTTTGTTTTACTTTTTCCTTTGTTTTTGTGGCTTAAGACAGAATAATGAATTTACAGCATGTTACAGCCAGACAGTACTTGTGTAGACATGTGTGCCTAGCCATTGATTACTACACTAAGAATACTTTCAACCCCATTCTAGACCGGGCAAGCCTAAGGTTACACAACACCTTGTAACCTTGTCTAAATGTGTGTTTGTGCTTATATTGGATGTTTTGAGAAAATGGCCAATCCTTTGTTTTGAGAAACCTTTCCCATACCTTTTTATTCAGAATACAGATGAGGCGTTACCTTCCAGTTAGTCATACGATCAAAATTAGGTGTATCATGTGACCGCAGAGCATGAATGGAATGCCTGTAGTACCGGTCCTGTCACTGCCCATTAAGACTGTATAGCAGGTTACAGTAAAGTATAGTATACAAATATAGAGGCAAAGCGACAGAGGGGGGCCAGGAGTGTCTGGTTTACTGTAATGTTGTTGCCCTCATAGAGATCATGCTACTTGGCAACAGGTCCAGATTGACAGAGTGGCGTTTACATTGTGGAAAGGTCAGCGTAGACTTTTGGCCTCAGACGACCATAGTCTCAACCAGACAGACAGACGTTCCTACCAGGAAGTAACTCCGCTGCTGTATGGCAGACACTCGTGCCAACGTTGTTGTGTTGTCATAGGCAACAGGCACCCTGGGAGTACAACCACTCGACGTTTGACTGGGATTGTAAAGAAGTTAGCTACGTTCAAACTTAACTTTTATTATTATTATTTTACATATTATTCGTAGAGTCCCAAGTGCATATTTGAAAGTGATTTGTAATTCATTTTTTACAATCATGGCATGCTCCTAAATCTGTGGTTGCTCTTTGGCTGCAGCCGGTGTTGCCAATAGGAGCAGTCTGCATTGTCGTGTACAGCTCTGTCTCTGCTCCTCCTGAGCAACGTGCACACTATTAGTGCCCGCATGCTGTCTAAGCCCGCCCAACCCTTTTGATGCTACCTGTGCATATAAACTCATAGTTTCCAACCTTCCAGGATTTATACATACCTACTCTACATTAACACATAGTTTCCAACCTTCCAGGATTTATGCATACCTGCTTTTGACTACGGTGTGGTCATCACTTTGGCATCCATGCACAGCTCAATGCCAATATAGCCTTTATAGGTTCTACCAGATAATAATACAACTGTCATTTACTTTACTTACGTTCCATATATCTTCACCCCAACCCTAAACTCAAGATAAGATGAGAAGAAAGCAGAGTCTAAACCGTTTCTTTTGATTATTCAAGATGTGCAACAAGTGGTTGCCTATTGGAACACATTGGCCAGGGAGGGACCTTTGAGCCAGATTGATAGGAGTGTTAGAATCAGCAGTATGCGACGTGCTACTGACCAATGTACAGTAGTAGTGTTATCTTATCATAGTTAATGTTTTTGGGTTAAAAACCTGTTTTAGGTTGGCTAGATTGTAAATGCCAAGCAGATTTCAGAATGCCTGGATAGGAGTATGTAAAGTTAAGGCCAACTGCATCGCATTGTTTATTGATCATCAGAAAATGATGTGGCATGCTTCGTCTGGCTATAGCTCACTTGATACTAAGAAACAGCCTGTCAGCACAGGCAAGTGATAGAGCCTTCCTTTTACACAGATGGCTTGGCATGCATTAGGAATGGTTTTGTCTCAGTGCAGCCAAATAACCACATTCTGTGAGCTAGGTAAATAGTGCTGAAGGACGTTATCGTGCATTACAGACAGTGCAACTGTAACCTTCACATTTGAGTTTTTAATAATTCTGTACAAGGTAGGTTGTTGCACTAAGAAAGGACCAGAAAGTGATTGGGTTATAAGTTTTGATAGAAAACGAGTATGCTGGTATCCAAAAGCACTTGGAACGGAAAGCCAGGGGAAGGCGTGTTTGTTTATGTTGGCGCGGTGTTTCTCACTGTCTCTAAGCGACTAAATTACAACTGTTAGCAACTGTCATTAACCATCTGAGCGCTTGAGCCGTCACTCAGGGCTGCAGTGTATTTGTGAGTGACCTTGAGATATCATGAGGGAGAGGCATGTTCTCTAATCAACGTTATGACTGGAGACTACATTTCCCAGAAGCAGGACTGCTGTCAGTTTTCTACTACTTTAGGGCTATAGTTCAACTTGTATAATATCACTTTAAATGTATAGAGCCCATTAAAGTTTGAAAACAACTGTGTTATAAATAATACAGTGGTGGGCTATTGTTGGTAATGCAAGACACTGGCTAACTAAATGGGTATTGCTTTTTCCACTTTGGCTTTCAATCAATTAGATGGCTTGTTGTACAATGTGGGTGAGAGGCTACTGTTTGTTATGCTGTAGAGGCTTCCAGAGCTCTCTATGGCCTCTTATGTACTCGTTGGCTACAGTAGCTAGCTAACAGTACTGTGGTACAGTCACAAAGGTGGCATATCATTCTAGTGAACTCTTGTGTCCTCCTGGCTGGCTGCCATTGGCTGGTTATCATGGCCGGGCCAGGCTTTGCTGGAGGAGGCCCAGTGCACCATGTGACAGACGAGGGTGCCCACCATAGATCTAGGGTAAACTAGAATGTACAGGCCAATTCAGTGCAGTGCATCGATGTGGCTGTACAGTGGTGACATCAACTGCCTCATTCTCTCTGTCTGTCGGTCTGTCTGGACGCTGTCAGTCACACTTAGGGAGGTGGTTGTAACCATGGCGATGTGGAGTACAGACTTTGGCACCGTGGTGATGTTTGGTTCTGTTTTACTTTGCAATGGTGTTATGGGAATGGTGATAGTCCAAGCACAGCTAATCAAATCTATTTGCATGTAAAGATATCTTTGAAGCCTATGTATTGAGGGACCTCAGTGGTGTGGTTCAGGGGTTTTAAAGGGAGATCTATTTAAGGGACCCAGCGCTGAATAGAGCCCTGTGTATCTGTTTATACCGTCTGATATGTATTTTTATGAATATTTTTATGTGGCCCAAATAAAAGCACTGGAGTGTTTGTTACTAGTCCTTAATGTTTTTAAGATTTAATATCTTCATCTTTCACTGAGCGTCGACTGTAGAGTTAATAATACCTGGAGCCAGTAACCCCCTGCTGTGCTGAGTCATGGTGTGACGTCGGGCACAGCGTCAGTTAAAGTCTGGTCTTCTCCCCCCTTCCAGGGAAACTACAAGATGCCTCCTGTTTCAGTTGCACTGCTCTCAGACTCTCAAACCCCAGGTCAGTGGTGTGCTGCTGTAGCTTCGCTGTCAAACAGGGACATATGATGACGTTTCTCTCTGTGTCCCCATAGCTCAAATTCATAAAAAACGTTCTCTTCCCCACCACAGAAATTAAGCCAACACAATTTTTAATTAACCCTAAATACCAATTTTATCCCTCATACCTTTCAATGACTTTGTAATAGAGAACTATATGTGTGTTTTCTTTGTTTTCTTTGGGTTGCTAACCACTGTTCCTCTTGTCCTTCAGGGTGGACGATGGACTCGGAGGACCCTTGTCCATCGTCCCTGCTTTCCACACGTCCGAAGGCTCCTCCTCCGACAGCCAACTATTCACCAGCTACCTCAGTCACGGGTTCGACCCCCAGACGCCCTACTGCGGCGCTGTGATGCGTGCCTCCTCTTCCTCGTCGTATCCCGCCATGACCGGCGTCAGGTGGACGATAGCCCGCCGCCGAGGCGTCCCTGAGGCGCGCTGGATTCACACCACGGGGCGTCTCGGGGACGACTCCAAAGCGGAGATGTCGCTGCGCTCCCTTAAGGACAAGAACAAGAAGCTGGAGGAGGGTGGCCCTGTGTACAGCCCCACCGCGGCTGAGCCCCTGCTGACACGTACCATCAGGCAGCGGGTGGTGGACGAGGTCAAACACTACTACCACGGCTTCAGGCTGCTGTGGATAGACACCACCATCTCTGGCCGCATGCTGTGGAGGGTGCTGAACGGACACACGCTGTCCCGCCGCGAGAGGAGACAGGTGAGAGAGTGGACGAAATCAACCTAAAAAAAAATGTGTATATATATATATATATATATGTATGTACAGTACCAAACGTTTGGACACACTTTCCCATTGCAGTGAATGGAAAAGTGCATCCAAACTTTTGACTGCTGCGGCTATATGTGTATATACATTCAGCCATTCCAAAGAGTTTAGGTGAGCTTGGTTTAACTTGCCATGCGCTTGAAGAGCCTCTGAGAACACACGCTCTTGTTAATTGAGGTTATAACATCCCAGGTTTTGTTCTCCGGTGAGGTCACCAGGTGAGCGGATTCTACCTCAGTCTTGTGTGTGACTACATCACTGAACTGCTCCAATCAATCACTTAGCTGGGCCTATTATGTCATTATCTCTTGTGTCAATACACGGACGTCCTGTAATCTGTGTGACTTACACTGCCAGGGTCATGGGGTCAGTCTTTGAGGAGACCACACATTCTGATGATGTAGGTAGTGACGGTTCTGGTGTTTTGTTTTAGAGGTGAAAGCACTCACTGTACATGTTAACGACCTTGATGAAAAAGAAAACATCCACAAAGATCAGTTTACAGCTGAGGAACAAACACTTCCAGCACAGTCTAAATGGGTAGTAGGGTTTAAGAGGGAAGAGAAGAGAGGGAAAGAGGAAGGGGAGAGAAAGAAGGAGAGAAGTGAGGACAGATAGACGGAGAGAAAGAGAAAGAAAGAGAGAGAGAGAGAGGCTTGACCTGGTATACATCTTGTTCCGTCTTGTTTAATCCCAACCTTCTCAGGGTTGATGGGATCAATTAGAGAGGTTGGCTGCACACTGATTGTTTAGGGAGACCCAGGTGACCGGGAGGTGTGTGGGATTAGGGCCTCTCCGGGAAGGAACATTACCCCATGTCCGTTTGATGAGACGACGCGTCCTTTAGCGGGAGACGCGGCTCCAGGAAACGGAGCATCAGGGAGGGGGAGGAAGAGGGGTAGGAAGAGGAGCGTTGCGTCAGCTCTCGTCTTCACCTCAGAAAACCCGGTAACAGTTCAACGCTAGCCTGCTTTGAGGAGGTCTGTTATCACCCAAATGAATGACACAGATACGAGACAGGGAGAGTATCAGGATACTGCTGGAGAAATGACATGTGTAGCAGACTGGAGAATGTCAGGATATTGTGGCTAAAATTGAGTTGATGATCAACACAGATCCTTTTGCGATTGTAGACATGTAAATGACCGTCTGTTGTCCTTTCTGACAGAAATCCTAAACATAGAGAGCGATTCGATATCTAACTGGACCTGTTCAAGTTCAAGGACGTTCCAATGTCACCCGTGGCTTAGCTTTGCGTTCTGTCAATGAGGACGGGGTGTGTTGATTTGGAGATCGTGGGCAGCATGGTGGCTCAGTGGTTAGCACTGTTGCCTCACAGCAAGAAGGTCCTGGGTTCATACCCCACCTCAGCCAAGGGCCTTTCTGTGTGGAGTTTGCATGGTCTTGTGTGGGTTTGTGTGGGTTTCCTCCCTCATTCTCCCACCAGTGATCTGACCAGTCACTGCCAATTCAACTGCAGTCGGTCTGTGTGTTCAAGTCTGGCACAAATTGGCTGCCATGGTATCACTCAGACTGAGTGTTGTGTTTGATAGCTGTCGGTCCATTCGTAGTTCGTTCTGTGTTATTAATTGGCGACCAATGTGTGTAAAGCGCTTTGAGTATCTAGAAAAGCGCTAAAAACTAAATAAAATTAATTATTCTTATTAAGATCACCCATCAGACGGACAGAAAGACAGATGGACATGGTGTTCGTTAGTAACCGGGTAGGGTGACGGAGCTCTGGGCGCGCCTACAAACGGCTGCCTGACAGCAACGTGCACCAGCGTAGTGACGTGGTTCCCCCCCTCGGTCCCTGGAGCAAAGCCCAGAACCAGGAAGTGTTACAGTAATGTGATGCCTGTGTGTGTGTGTGTGTGTGTGTGTGTGTGTGTGTGTGTGTGTGTGTGTGTGTGTCAGCAGTGGAGAAGGTCATCTCAGGCCACTGGTAGAACTGTTTTCTTGTGGCGAGTTTGATAGACAAAAGGAACTAGCGTCAGAGCTGCATGTGTATACAAATACCACCTTGGCCATCCACTCTTAACACTGTGTAGTTTAAGTAAAGGTTATGTTTGCCTTAACACTGCATAGTCTAAGTAAAGGTTATGTTTGCCTTAACACTGTGTAGTCTCAAAGTAAAGGTTATGTTTGCCTTAACACTGCATAGTCTAAGTAAAGGTTTTGTTTGGAGCAATAAAGCCTTCACTGTTCTATTGTAGGTTCACATTCGTTTTGATACTAATATTTTATTGAACTTAACATTTAATTGATTTATTTTTAACCTTTTAAAAAATTACAACCACTCTGATTCTGACAACTCTGGGTGCTGGTTTGTCTCGGTACGCTAACAACAGGGACTACATGTTTTTTGGTCCAGTCCTTCGACTCCTCTCAACACATCTGCACCGTATTGAAATGCAGCACCCCCCCCACCCACCCCCCTACCCCCCTTGAGCCCATATCCACAACCCATTCTAGCCACCATTGGGTCAACATGGGGGGTTTCAGGTCCTTTTCCTCTATTCACATCGCCAGAGTCCTCCTCCTCCTCCTCCATCTTTGATGTGGGCCCTAGGGGGGTTCTATACATGTCAATGGGCCTGCGGACAAAGGCCTTTTCACTGGGCGCAGTCTAAATCCCCTGGTCCACTCGTATGCAGGGGGAGAGGGGACAGAGGAGTACAGAGGGGGAGGCCTGCTGTCGGATTACCCCCGCAGGGAATTTACCCTCTCTCTCTCTCTCTCTCTCTCTCTCCCTTTCCTCTCACTCCATTTTTTTCTTTTCTGTTGTTCCCTTTCACCTTTTTCTCTTGTTTTGTTGTTCTCTCTCTTTCCCTCTCTGGGTGGTTTGATTGATTGTTTTTAAGTAGTCACAGGCCTTTACAATGCCTCGGTGCGTAATAGAATATAAATGATTTCATTAAAATGTTGAATGAATCGCTGAGTTTCAGCTTAACTACCCACAGTATTGACAGGACAGCCTCCAGGACCGTCCAATAAACATAGGTTTGGGCTTGTGTCAACGCTTCAGTCTGAGTCATTCTAGGAAGCAGTACTTTGTGAGCCTTGTTTATTGGTCAGAATGTTCACTGCAGTGTGTAGCTTCCCCATTCAAACATTAATGGTTGTGAATTAGGAGACTTCTGTCACCCACGGTGACGTTTGACTGTATATAGGGGTTAAAAGTAAGTGCTGACATAATAGAAACTGATGTTACAGTGGGATGATGGTACATACAGTAAAACAATGGGTTAGTATAGGGGTACTCTAGTCTAGAAACACTTTCACTGTTCCCCTCATTGCTGCCCTCTGCTGGAAAAATACACACACTAGGTTTAGACTGCATTCATTCCTCGAAAGCAGTGGAATGTTCATGGTTGACGTTATTTGGATGAAAATTAAAACAATGATTTAGGACTTAAATATAGGATGAAATACAGTTAAAATACCTTTTTGAATTATTTTATCATTTTGTTGTAAGTGCCTGACAAGTTGAATCAGGCTTTTTCATATGGTAACTCCTTTGAAATTGAACACTTATGTAACTAACCCAGGATTATATCTTTCTCTTTCAATAACATGAAGCTAACACTAATACGTTACAACTGATTCTTCCTCCACAGTTCCTGAGGACCTGTGCCGATGTGTTCCGGCTCCTCCCGTTCCTGGTGTTCATCATCGTTCCCTTCATGGAGTTCCTGCTTCCTGTGGCGCTCAAGCTGTTCCCCAACATGCTGCCGTCCACCTTTGAGACTCAGTCTAAGAAGGTACAAGGCCCTTTCCTTTTGTTATGTGTTACCGTCAACTACCACAAGGGGACACTGTTTCTATCAGAACTGTGAGGCCCTGTTGATTTAAATAAAAACCAGGCCAGGAGATTTTAAAGGAGTATTTCCCACTAAAATGGTTTGGTATTGTGCTGTAACAGTATAAACTATCAGCCTACCCTAGTGAAAGTATAATCATTCCTCCTTAAACTTTCCCCTAAAGCCCTCATGACCATGAGCAGTCTGAGTCTTTTATTAAGAGATTACATAGGGGCGGCTCTGTAATCCCATTGTCCCTGGTAAACCCAGCTGTAGTAACTAGCTAACTGTATTAGCTCTGATTCTTTTACCGTTCTGTATCTATACCCTGTAACACCCCCCCCACCCTCCCCCTCCCCTCTGCATACACTGTGCCTCTACTAAGGGATCCAGTCTCATCCTTGTTAGATTTATTTAATATCTTCATATTTAATATTTATTTAAGGGAAGGGGGGGGGGTCAAGTTGAGATTGACATGTATTTTGCAATTGGGACAGCCGGTTGATAAAAATACATACAAATATTATTAATACATATTTTAATAATTTTTTAAAATGTATTGGAATAAAGAAAATATGGTTGTACACATTAAGAATGGTGTGTGTGCATTTCTGCATGGTGTTCACCTGTGTGGTTTGTTTATTCTTCCTGTAGGAAGAGCGCCTGAAGAAGGAGCTAAGGGTCAAGCTGGAGATGGCCAAGTTTCTCCAGGACACCGTTGAAGAGATCGCCCTGCGCAACAAGGTTTCCAAGGGCAACGTAACAGAGGAGTTCTCCACGTTCTTCCAGAAGGTCCGTCGGCGTCAGCAACCTTTTGTTCCACTTCTGGTTTATCGTTGGTTCACCTACTGTATGCCATAGAACAGAGCAGAACAAGTTCAGCATTTTGTTTGCACTAGAAATCTTGCAAAAATGAAGATTTTCTTTTTAATATTTGATAAAAAAAAAAAAAAATTCTAAACATGTATTGTATTAGCTAATCTATATTTGATGATAATTTGTAATATATTTACTTTCCTGCAGTAGTGAACATGCTTTGACCATGTACGAAGAAGAACTGACTGACTTTTTTTTTATATCTGTGGGGCTCTATGGTTCCCCTGGCTTTGTGCTGTATAGAAATAACAATTTTCTAGCATCACACAATTACAATCTCATAATCGTTCAAAGTGTTGGAGAAGCAATTCTTTATATAACTGGGGATAAAAATCATATAATATAATATTATATTATTTTTTTCTAATTTTTGAGATTCGTGACTCTGGGGAGCGCCCTAGCAACGAGCAGATCATCCGCTTCTCCAAGCTGTTTGAGGACGAGCTGACGCTGGACAATCTCGGTCGCCCCCAGCTGGTGGCGCTGTGTCGTCTTCTGGAGCTCCAGTCCATAGGAACCAACAACTTCCTGCGCTTCCAGCTGATCATGAAGCTCCGCACCATCCGCGCTGACGACAAGGTCAGACCGCTGTAGGAGCACTCGGACATGGGATCAGCTTTTTTAGCTCGGCTACAGGGACCGTGGATTTGACGCTTTTCTTTCCTTTTTTTTTATATTTGTCTCCCGGCTGGCCTAAGATCAGATTGAGAGCTTGGTTTTCTACGTAGATGATAGTTGGATGTATATGTGCAGTGTTTTGTTTCTTTTGCTTATGTTAAGTTCAATACTGTGTCTTAGTATCGGCTACAGGGCTTGTGGATTCAAGGTTTCTATAATGTTGACAGCAGTTGAATGCATTTTGCAACTTTATGGTAGCTCACTGTATGTCAATAACGTTTTACGCTTAAATCAAACCAAAAACACCAAATTCCCTGATTAAACGTTAATCACGGCCATCCTGACTAAATCCCCTGTGTGTGTGTTGTCCCACTCTGCAGATGATAGCAGAGGAAGGAATGGACAGCCTGAGCGTCACCGAGATCCAGGCCGCGTGCCGCGTGCGAGGAATGAGGTCTCTGGGCGTGACGGAGGAGAGGCTCAGGGAGCAGCTCCAACAGGTCAGGGAGAACCACAGGCCGCCATTTTGTTTCACAGATGGTTGGTCCACAGTCGGCCATTTTGTTTCAAAGGTGGTTGGTCCACAGTCGGCCATTTTGTTTCACAGGTAGTTGGTCCACCACGCTGACCTTCTGTAGAATATAGAACCCATTCAAGGGGAATTATCCTGCACTTACATAAGCTTAGTAACGTGACAAAATACTACATTCCACTAACAAACACAAACTAGTTTCTCCAGGATTGTGACACATACCATTTATTTTAGACAGTCTATTCCAAGTCTGGTGTATCTTTAGACCTCTCATTATCTCTTCCTAAACCTCTCCCTCTCTGTCTCTCTCTAGTGGTTGGAACTTCACCTGGAGCAGCACATCCCCACCTCCCTGCTGCTCCTGTCCCGAGCCATGTTCCTGCCAGACACCCTCTCCCCCGCTGACCAGCTCAAGACCACCCTGCAAAACCTCCCTGAGATAGTGGTGAGTCACTGAGCACCATGGTAACAGACTCTAGTGGGGAGTCACTGAGCACCATGGTAACAGACTCTAGTGGGGAGTCACTGAGCACCATGGTAACAGACTCTAGTGG
>JAVQIZ010170282.1:0-24067 GCA_036023535.2 Galaxias brevipinnis | reverse complement strand
CCCCTCGACATTCACTGTGGCGAACACACACACACACACACACACACACACACACACACACATACATAGACATAACGTAAGGCAGGACCCTATTCTTTTATTTGTTTTGTTTTTTGAGTTTGGTGTTTTCTTGTTTGTCATTTCATTTGCAGCTGAATGGCACCAGCAGGTTTCAGGGTTTAAGCAGTTTGGAGGATATCTCCGCCCTTATCAGCACCCCACCTCTGGGAGGATTCCAGGTAGCACCCCCACCCCTAAAACCCCCTTACTAATCACTCCTCTGGGGCACCGTCCCATGGCCCGACTAAGCCTGGGCTCCATCTGTGGCTTCAACAGAGAGCTGCTATTGACGTGTGCTATTGACAAGGCTTTAAGCTAGGCTTCCTTTTAAGCATTTTTAAGCAAGCACCTTGTAGCTTTAAATTCAAAACGGAGCCAAAACTGACTGTTTTGATTGTTCTGACTGTATTGTCTCAACTAAAACAAAAATAACCCCAAGAGAGAACATTTACACGGTAGAATCCTGCGGGTTTAAATGCCGGCCTCTCTGCGGTCACAACAACAGAGGATTAGCCGTCTTTCTCAGTGAAGCAGTCAGTTTGGGCAACACCGCTGTCAAAACAACCTCACCGTTTGCTTGCCTTGAGTTTCTGCTGGTTCTCCTGTAGACACCGTCTCTGTCCTGGGAGACTCAGACAGGGACTACTTCAACTAACCCCGGGTATCCGTCTCCTCACTAGGCCTCTCGCCTCTTTCTTTTCCCCTCTCCAATAGTTCTGACTGTAACATAACAAAACGTTAACTCCTCTCCCTAGTATCTGCCGCCATCGCCGCGTCTGACACCCGCAGGCAGGCGATCATGGAGACGGCCAAGTGAGACCTGGCAGTAGCTCTATTGTAAACTACATTTCCCATCTGCCCTTGCTGCTCGCTCTAGGCTCAGAGAACCCAGTCGCCACCGGAGGAAGAGGAAGATGCCGAGGACGAGGAGGAGACCGAGGAGCTTGGGCACGTGGACACCTACGCTGACTACAAGCCATCCAAGTGTAAGCCCACCTGACCTAGGGTCAGCAGTATTTTAACAACGCTCTTAATGTGAATGATACCATACTTATAAGCAATCACATTTGAAAGGCGGTATTAACACACACAGAATGTCCTTTGTCATTTCCATACGGTTTGACTCCTGTCTAATAAGTGTCTCTGTCTGCCTCCTCCTCAGCCACCATCGGCATCTCCCACCCCGACATAGTGGTGGAGACCAACACGCTGTCCAGCGTCCCTCCTCCAGACATCACCTACACCCTGTCCATCTCCGACTCCACCATCGACTGTGGCCTGCTGTCCGCCCTGCAGCTGGAGGCCATCATCTACGCCTGCCAGGTACACACACGGACCACCCACAGTGAAGGAGCTGGCCTCTGGTTCAGCCAGATGACACAAAGACGTCCTCTCGTTTGGTTTCTGACACGGTTAGGTGTGCCGTAGGTAGCCGTGCTTAATGTGTCTGCGAAGGCACACGGCTAACATTCCGTTCTCGTCTGTCTGCCCCTTCCCAGCAACATGAGGTGATCCTGCAGAACAACCAGCGGGCGGGCTTCCTCATCGGCGACGGGGCCGGGGTGGGCAAGGGCCGCACGGTGGCGGGCATCATCCTGGAGAACTTCCTGAAGGGGAGGAAGAAAGCATTATGGTGAGCCGGAGATAAGACACGGATCGATCATGTATGATCATGGTCTGGTTAGCCTTCAGTAATCTGTGTGGCTAGGGAAAAGGAAGAGTCTTTGTTGTGGCAGAGGTTCAGGTTCTAAAATACCGGGATGTTAGTAATCCCATCCAAACGAATGAAGTGTGTGTGTGTGCATGTGTGCGTGTGTGCGTGTGCGCGAGTGTGCGTATCAGGCCATCGCACGCATGTCCGAGCCGGTTTTTCACACCCCACTTCCTGCCCCCCAGGTTCAGCGTATCCAATGACCTGAAATACGACGCAGAGAGAGATCTCAAAGACATCGATGCGCCCACCATTCCTGTGCATGCCTTAAACAAGGTGAGTCCGTGGGAAAGAAACACGAGCGGCGTCTCCGCCGTGCCCAAACACTTACACTAAGTCTGTCTCCCATAAAGAACCCATTGTCCCGTCATGGAACCCCACCACTTGGTGTGGTGACGATGTAATGACCCCGCCTCTGACGCCTGTGGTTGTGTTTTGCTTGTGTAGATAAAGTACGGAGACACAGCTACCTCAGAAGGAGTCCTGTTTGCGACCTATTCGGCGCTGATCGGAGAGAGCCAGGCAGGAGGGCAGCACCGCACCCGACTGAAGCAGATCCTGGACTGGTGTAGGCCAGGCTTTGACGGAGTCGTATCCTTCACAGACAATGTTTCCCCTCGTTTTTTAAGTAATGCACTACAGTGTACAAGTATGCTAACTTAATTTGCTGTGGACCACGCAGTCTATCTAAACCTACTTGACCTGCCATGAATCCATGTGTTGCTCAAAGCTGCTTGGTTTGTCCTTGACCAACACGTGTAGATTGTGTTTGATGAGTGTCACAAAGCAAAGAACGCCACGTCCACCAAGATGGGCAAGGCAGTGCTGGACCTGCAGAACAAGCTGCCGCTGGCCAGGGTGGTCTACGCCAGCGCCACAGGTGGGCTCTGCTGCTCCTCCCTGGTTCACCTCTCAAGCTCTTCCCTCCTTTCACAACCGCCTCTTATCAGTTTACTGACCGTTCATCTTTCCACTTAAATTTTTTTTTTTATTCCCGCCCTCTCCCTCTCCTTTTCATCTCCCTTTCATTTTCATTTTGAACTCACCCAACTCTTTCTCGTTTGTTTTGTTTGCCACCCCAGGTGCCTCTGAGCCAAAGAACATGATCTATATGAGCCGCCTGGGGATCTGGGGCGAAGGCACCCCCTTCAAAACCTTTGAGGACTTCCTGCACGCCATCGAGAAAAGGTCAGTCCTCACGCTGTCTACAGAGGGCATTCACTTCAACACCATGGCTACGACCACACTCTAAAACACTCTCGCTGTCGGGCCTGTTTGCTGGTTTACAACCGTCACTGCTCGCTCAGTGATAGCCTACCGTTCTGATTGACAGGGGTGTGGGCGCCATGGAGATAGTCGCCATGGACATGAAGGTGAGCGGGATGTACATCGCCCGACAGCTGAGCTTCTCGGGGGTCTCGTTCCGCGTGGAGGAGATCGGCCTGGACGACGACTTCAAGCTGGTTTACAACAAGGCTGCCAGACTGGTGAGTTAGGACGCCGCGTTTGGAGGGGCAGCGACCGTCCTCCTACAGTCTGCAGGGACGCGGTCACCGTACGACCGCGCGGTCATTCTGATTGGTGCCTAACCCCTGTCCCGACCGTGTGTCACCCTGTCATTGGCCAGTGGGCGGAGGCGCTGCAGGTGTTTGTGCATGCGGCGGACATGCTGGGTTTGGTGAGCAGGAAGTCTCTGTGGGGACAGTTCTGGTCCTCCCACCAGCGCTTCTTCAAGTACCTCTGCATCGCTGCCAAGGTGCGCTGCCTGGTGGAGCTGGCCAAGAAGGAGCTGGCGGCCGGCAAGGTAGAGCTCACGACCGGTTTATCTCAACACACACTCCAAAGCTAGTCGTTTCACTGCATTCCACTGCCGTTATCTCATTTGGTCTCTCAGCTCTAATATGTTTTTTATTAGGCTGATCCATATTGATATATGTATGTAAATATATGTGTGTGTGTGTGTGTGTGACATTAAGACTTTGCGTCCTGTGACCTTTCTCTGCAGTGCATCGTGATCGGGCTGCAGTCGACAGGAGAGGCCCGCACCAGAGAGGTGCTTGACGAGAACGACGGGCACCTGGACAGATTTGTGTCCGCTGCCGAGTGAGTGCGGTTCGTTTTGAAATGCTGTGTGACGGAGATGGATGTGGTGTGGTGGAAATAAAACAAGCCTTTAAACCAGTTCCATGGCAGTAGTTGGTACTTTCCTGCGCAACCTTTGTGGTTGGTGAATGAATCATTGGCTGGTCACAGAGCACTCTGGTCGTTGTACATCCCCCTTCGTCACTTTTTTTGTTTGTTTGTTTTTTTACTTTTTTCATGCCCCTCTTGACTCTTCCCTCACACGTTCAGTTCTAACCTTAGTAGCAGTGCTCTACCTTGTGTCTAGGAGCAGTCAAAGTCAAATGTGAAAAAGATCAGCTTAGAAACACTATCTGACTAGCTATGCTAGCTAATCAGTTGTTGTGGAAAGCTTTCGCCTCTCAAAGGACACCAAATTGTTGTTCCCCCATCTGTGGCTCGTTCCACACTATTTTAGTTGGCCGGCGTCAGCGGGTTGAACTGCTGCTGCCCGCGACAGAGGAATGACAACTATGTCTCTTCTGTGTCTTTCTCCCTTCCAGGGGCGTGTTCCAGTCCCTGGTTACCAAACACTTTCCTTCGGAGAAGCAGAGGAGAGAGAAAGGGCCCGGGAACAAGAGAAAACGTGAGGGAGATGCTGCTCTCTCGCACACACACACACACACACGCGACCCACGGCTTCTCAAAGAATCCCGCAGCGTTTGTTGTTATTCTAACGTGGCCGATGATATAAATCACGAGGAAATAAACATTGGTGGACAGCAAAGCACTCTTCGCCCAGTCGTTAAAGTGCCGGTGTCTGAGTTAATGTCTCTGTTGGCGCTGTTGTGGCGTCTGTGTGTCCTGATCTAGACAACATAAGCCGGCCGGCTGGGCTCTGCCCCCCCCCGCTGTGCTGTCACACAACCCCATTGACCTACAATCTAATTTAGCTCCCTGATTCATCTGCTGTGTCTTGTCCGTTTTAACTTCATACCCTTAACTCCAACAAAGTGCAGTCTGAACAGAAAAAAAAGCTCTATTGTCTGTCTGTTTTTCGGGCGGATATGCTCCCTGAGAGTGCCTCACCATGCCACCCTTCCTTCTCAACCGCCTGCTCGTTCCTTGTTCCCCGTCCGACAGGGAAGCCGAGGGTCCGGCAGCACAAGTTACCAAAGCACGTAATGGACGTGGGCGGGGTCATCAACATCAGCGACGACAGCAGCACCGAGTCGGAGGGCATGGACACGGACTCCAACTCCTCACCCGACTCACTGCTGGACAACGACGACGTCATCTTTGTCCAGCACACCAGCTGCCACACAGGTACTAGCGGGGGCTTACTGACGGAATCTGAATTGAAACATGAAGCACAGCACGGAGAGAGATTTTAAGAAAGGGTATTTGTTATGTAGCAGTGGGTAAATGTACTCGGAAAAGTATTCACCAGAAAGTTTTGTTTTTTTAAAGGCAAATCATATTTCTATCAAAGCACCTCACTTCTTGCTCAATTATGTAAGTTGATAGGGTAGCAGATGGGACAGATGCTCCAAAAAATGTGTAACTTAAAAAAAATCATAGCATATCAATGGCAAGCTGTTATGTTTTAGCAAATTGGATTGCACGAATATTGTTTCTATGGTAACAAATACAGAAAGTAAAAAATATTGAATTTCTCAAAGAAAATTTTCCAAAATGAACCATGGGAAAATAACAGAATTTGAGGGAAAATAACTGAATTTGAAAAATAATTAAGCAGGGTTCACAGCGTCATAATTATGCTATCTTGTGATGCCTTTGGCACTTACTTAATCTGAAATATGTGTTCTAGATGGATACCTTTCAGAAGCCCAAATATGCGTCCTTGTGGATCCGGCTGTAAAAGCACATTTTGTTGAGCAAGCACAGATACTGAAAAAATGCCAAAGTCAAGCCACAGTAGACATTTTATCTTAGCGTCTTGAGTATCCTCTCGCCCAGCCAAATGCCTGTATAGATTGTCCAGCTAATGTCAATCATCAGCTGCCACCTCACCCTGCACAACCTGCTCAACTAACTTAATTTTCAACACTTTTTGAAACAGCCAGCTGCTCTCAAGTACATCAAAACAACTAGAATGTAATCTCAGTTGCATTTAAAATTATTGACAATCTCAAACCACTCTTTAATTTTTAATAACTTGTGGGGATCCTTTATTTAATGAGATAAGGGGCTTTGGGTCTTACTAGAGTTTCAGTGAATAATGTTCTCCGTTTGTGTCTGGTGAGCCCAGCCAGGATCGAGGAGATGAAGCAGAGCCTCCTGAACAAGATAGCAGAGCTGGGAAAGGAACTACCTCTCAACACCCTGGACGAGCTCATCGACAAGTTTGGAGGACCAGAGAAAGTCTCCGAGGTGCGTAGTAGCCAGCCACTGCCGATAGCATTTTTCCCAGTGCCTATAACTGCTACCCAGGCATTCCATAAACAAAGCTAACTAACCACGGAGACCTCAAGCTCCCGGATTAGAGTTAGCTTTAGCCCCGTGGTGTCGGTGGGTTCGTCCCTCCTCCCTCAGTGTGGCGTTCATCCAAACAGAGAGCAGTCCATGACTTGTTGCCCCCTGTCCCGTAGATGACCGGGCGGAAGGGCCGCGTGGTGCGGCGCCCCGACGGCAGCGTGCGCTACGAGTCGCGCGCCGAGCAGAGTTACACCATCGACCACATCAACGTCAAGGAGAAGGACCGCTTCATGATGGAGGATAAGGTGAGAGGCATGCTGAACTCCCTGCTGTTTTATTCAAGGAGGTTAATTCAAAGCAATTTGACACTGTGGACTCTTATCCGTCCTCCCTCCTTTCTTATCCTCCCCTCTGCCACTCCCCTCTTCTCTCTACCACGGCCCATCCTTCTCTACCCTCCTCCTCCTCCTCCTCCTTCTCCTCCAGTTGGTGGCCATCATCTCGGAGGCAGCCAGCTCAGGGATCTCCCTGCAGGCGGACAAGCGAGTGAAGAACCAGAGGAGGAGAGTCCACATGACCCTGGAGCTGCCCTGGAGCGCAGACCGAGCCATACAGCAGTTTGGTGAGTCCCTCAGACAGGGTCAGAAGGCCAGGGGTGTTAGGGGGACAGCTTTTTACAGTCACAGAGAACACTGCAGGTAGTTTGGTGATTCAGAACTTTAATTGGAATCACATTTAAAAGTTACCTTCCTGTTCTTGAATCATGGCCATGAGTCATGTCCCAAGCATGTCCTGGGTAAGCCCTATCGCACAAACAAAAGGTTAACTCAATCACCTCTACACGTGCACTTTGTTTCTTTTTATAGTAGTTTGCCGAAAAAAATAGATTGTTTTTAGTTCGAAAGACTTTGTGTCTATTTATCATTATGTTTTCCACCTATGATGCAAACATTAACAATGTTGAATTTGTGGCGGATGTGCAGTTCAGTTGTGCTGTAAGGGAATATGTGTTGTTTTAAAATGGATAGCGAAACACAATAATCCTTATTCCGCCTCCTCCGTCTGCTGTTGTAGGTAATAGTAACACCGCAAACAAGCTCACACACGGTCGCACACTCTCAAACCGTTCCACACACTGGGAGAGGCATTAACACACAGGCCAACATCCCAGAGCTGTGAAAGTATTGTTTGCCTTAATTAGCTAACTGCTTCAGTAATTCCTTCTCGTTGGCAGCCCACCCTTGGGGCGGTGAACTCACAGCGTGGGTTGAATGTTGTGAGCCTGATTGACAAGCTAGCGCTCAGACCGACAACATGGAAACACACACACACACACACACACACGTTGTACACACCCACTCAGAGAAGGACACACTCTCTAAAGTTAAATCTGAACTTTTACTTCTGCGGTATTGTTTCAGTGTTTCTAGGAAATGGGGGAAAGGATGTTAGAAATGGTGTGTGTGGGTTTCATATTGACAAAGACGTGTAGAGAAGCTACATTCTGAATGAGGGAACCAGCGGAATTTACATTTATACTTTTTTTTATGTCCTACATGATACTCCTTGTAGTTGAAATAAAACTGCTTATTCATTTTTATGTTGCCACAACTCTTAAATGCTCTTATATGAGAGTATATGCTGAGTATTCTTGTACTTGGTATTTAAGTTTCCTGGACTCTGACCTCCTTCCTCTTCCTCCCATGGGTGTCTTCCTCCAGGTCGGACCCACCGGTCTAACCAGGTGACCGCTCCGGAGTACATCTTCCTCATCTCGGAGCTGGCCGGGGAGAGACGCTTTGCCTCCATCGTAGCTAAGAGGCTGGAGAGTCTGGTAGGTTTCACAGCCATCCTCCTCTTCCTCCTCTATTCAACTCCTCGGTCCTGGCACGCCATTTTAGGGTGGGTTCTTAAGTGGGTCAAGTGGATTCCCTTGGAATAAAAGTTTCTTGGACAAAGCGGCTCGTAATCCCGTGCTACATGATCCCAATTTGGGCCTTCCACCGTTTGCCCGGCTGGTCTGTCTGGTTCACACGAGCTCACGTTCCCAGCCCTCACAATTCACACCACATCTCCGTCGTCTGGAGCCTTTCTCCCGGCCCGAAAAGTCGCTTAGTCATTTTCATGTGACTTCTTTTTATTCTCGTCTCTTTCTGGCTGGGCGTTTGGGAGCAGTGGGCACAGGCAGAAGAGGGAGGGGGGTTCAGTTCCAGAAAGTAATTTCCGTCTTTGCCAACTGCGTTCGGTAAACTGCCTGTGGAATAGGTCACTACGTAGCAGCTAAGCGTGCTCCTGCTCGTCTCGACACACACACACACACACACACACACACACGTTAGGAGGAGGTTAGGGCGTCTGTGGTTTGGCTGGCTTCAGATGAGCACCGACGTCGTATCTGGTGGAGGCATCTCCGCGTTTTTTTTTTTGGTGTGCACCTGTTTAAAAGATCAAGTCGTGTGTTTTTACACAATGCTCTCCAGACAGACAGACAATGCCCAGTGTTCATACTGTGCCGGCGGTGTGTCTGTCAGCTGACCGTAGTCGTAGCATATGGAGATTAGTGTTGGTCTATGAGCTCCAGTGATAATGCCTTGCCTCCTCTCCTCAGGGTGCACTGACCCACGGGGACCGACGAGCCACCGAGTCCAGGGACCTGAGCAAATACAACTTTGAGAATAAGGTACGTCCACCTGGCCCGCAGTCCAAGCTGGTGGGACGAGACGCTTTCTTTCATCGTCTTTCAGTCTGATGAACTGCTTCTCCGTTTTCCTCCCTGGCAGTATGGTACCAAGGCGCTGGACAAGATAACCAAAGCAATACTGGGGCACATAGAGAGCAAGGTGCCCCCACCCAAAGGCTACCCCGGTGGAGACGCCATGTTCTTCAGAGGTAGGGAAGTGTGGGAGTCCCTGTGGGTGTGAAAGTTTCTGTGGCTGTACACATTGTTCTGCGACAATCACGTAGCGGCTACTAAAACAGTTGCCTTCAAATGCTCCTACTTCTGTCAGAAATGAAGATGGGCATGATTGACGTGGGCATCTTCTGCAAGGAGTCCCGCTGCGGCCTCAGCGCTGAGAAAGGTGAGGCACTGTCACTGATCACTACAGGACCCCTGACCCCTGCTGCTCACACCCTGGTGGTGTGTGTGACTAGCAGTCCTAGCTCGGGCCATGCCTGTTAGAGTGCGCACAGTAGACTGACACGGCCTGTGCCCTCGGCTTTCAGACTGCAGCATCACCAAGTTCCTGAACCGCATCCTGGGTCTGGAGGTCCACAAGCAGAACTTCCTCTTCCAGTACTTCACCGACAACTTTGACTACCTGATCGAGAAGGACAAGAAGGAGGGCAAATACGACATGGGCATCCTCGGTATGGCCGTCAGCTGACCCCCCCCACACACACACACCCCCCACCTGTGCAAACAGGATACCCAACCCTGATAGTGAGCCGTTGCGAGGCCGTGAAACGTCCCGCGGCGCTCTGTTCCCCCTTTCTGGAGCGTTCCTCTCTCTAATGTTTGTCCTCCCACCTTGTCCCCCCCCGCCAGATCTGGCCCCGGGAAACGACGAGATCTACGAGGAGAAGCAGGAGAATTTCCTGACAGCGGGGAACCCGCAGGACGGACAGGTGGTGCTTTACAAGGTAACCCGGCATTCCTTGAGACCGGGATACGACGCTCCCACCTCCTGCATTCTGAGAGAGGCCAGAGTGTGGGGATACAGCCATAGTGCAGCTGTTATGCTAGTCACGTAGGAGCTCACAGGCAGAGGGACGTAGGCGTCTGTTTAGGGTTGACTGATGTCGCCTTCCAGCGGTTAGACGGTTCTCGTTCAGGTTGAGCCCGGGGGGGGGGGAAGGAGACTGCAGCAGCCAGAACGTGGGGACAGGTTAATTGTTGGGATCTCTAGGTGTCAGCGCTGCACTGCCTCAGGCTGACCTACTTTGTATCTTTCCAATCCTAGCTAGCGAGGACAGTTTGTCAGGACCAGTTAGGCAGGTGGGGAAGAATGACATGTAAGGCTGGGGAGCCCTGAACACAAAGAGAACTCTGTCTGAAAAATAACTAACTTTTCCTCTCTTTGTATCTCTCAGCTTGTTTCTAACCCCCAACCTCTCACCCCTTGCCCCCTCACAGATCAGCGTGGATCGAGGCATGACTTGGGACGAGGCCTTTGCAAAAGTCCAGAAACTCTCCCATTCGGACGAGGGTTTCTACCTCTCAAACAAGGTACGGTCAGCCTACCCGGCACAGAGGTGCTATGCCAGTGAGCCTACGCTAAGCCCATAGCTTGTTTGCACATGTATGACGGACGTTTTAAACCGCGTAGAGCCAAAGCCCAGCTCAAACACAGAGCAGAGTAGTGTCAGACTGATCACACATAGCTGCCGATGAGGAAACGTCCACAGCAGGGAGACCCGCCCGCTCACTGCAGTACAGGGCACAGGTCGCCGCTTCAGGGGGGCAGGGCGTCTGCGTGTCCCGGCAGGCCCTTTTGGCTCAGCACCAGGGCGGGTCTAGAGGCGACCTTAGGGCTCGTTCACACCTCTTCCCACTGCGGTTCCATCTATCACCGTGTCCAAATACAAGATTGAAAAACGTGCCATGGCATGTGTTCCGTGTCAGACTGTCCATACATACTGCAACAACATCTAGTCCATTTATTTACTGATCAACCTATTTAGTGATTTATTAGACATCATTTCTACTATTATGATATTGAACTGTTCATATTGTTGTTTTTCTTGATGTTCTCTATTTCCCAATTATTCCTACTACATAAATTGACAGTTAGATGTACAACACGTTCTAGCATTTCACTTGGCATCACTAGAACAAACATGATCATAGGGACCAGACCCAAACATCCTCCCTATCAAAGAAACCCGTTCCATTAGTGACCTGTGTGGCGCCTCTCTCTCTCTCTCTCCCCCACCCTTCAGCTGCGAGGGAA
This sequence comes from Galaxias brevipinnis, assembly GCA_036023535.2. NCBI lineage: Eukaryota > Metazoa > Chordata > Actinopteri > Galaxiiformes > Galaxiidae > Galaxias > Galaxias brevipinnis. The sequence goes on along the minus strand of JAVQIZ010170282.1, from coordinate 12,844 downwards.
CCAGCCGTGTGTGCTGCTGGCGGAGCAAGGCCGGGGCAAGAACTTCACCGTCTACAAGCCCAACATCGGCAAGCAGGCCCATCCCGAGAGCCTGGACAACCTGCAGCTCCGATACCGCAAGGTAAAGGGACTGCCCCATAGATAAGAGACAGCAGAGTGGATTATTATGTCTGTGGCGAGTCGGTCTCTCCCCTTGTCTTCCATAGTAACCAGGTACTAGCCTGGACCCATCCTGCTCATAGGGTCTGGGTACCCGGGAAGCTCTGACTCAGTGTCCACACGGCTGTTCCATTTCCACCTATGACCCAGAGAACTGTCACGGTTGTTAGTCATGTCTCTGCCACGGAGTCTGCTGCCCCCTGCTGCACAGTTTCACCTCCAAAGTAGTGGAGCAGGAAGTGAAGGCATTCCATCCAGGCTTAGATGTGGCAATGTGTTATAGGCTACGATGTGGAAATATTTTATAGACTGGACAACGCAATTAGAAAACAGGATTGAGGATTTGTTCTGAGACCGATCTGTGTGGTTTCTGCCCTGTTAGTGTTGTGCAGTGTGCTTTTCTGATGGCCTTGTCACATTGTGTCCTTTCCCTCTCAAGGTGGAGCCAGACCAAGCCCAGGATATCTGGGAGAACCAGTTCACCTTCTCTTTCAAGAAGTGTAGCCATGCCAACTGGTGAGGATTTTTTTTTAATTTTGTATTTGTGTTGCAATGAATCCCATCTTTACTGGAATGAACAATTGTGTCACATGGAAGAAAAAAAACTGTGCCAAGAGCGTGCAAGGATTTTATTTTAAGGCAAAGCAAAACCTTTGGGCTGACCCATGTCCCTGGTCTAGGAATGGGAAGTGTAAGAAGATTGAGGAGGGCCAGGAGTGCCTGCAGGGCATGCGGCTGCGTCAGTACCACATGCTGTGCGGCGCTCTGCTGCGGGTGTGGAAGCGCGTGGCGGACGTGGTCTCGGACATCACCAGCTCCAGCATCCTGCAGATCGTACGGCTCAAAACCAAGCAGCACAACAAGCAAGTCGGTGAGTGCAGCTTCTTTGGAGTTATTTAGCGTTCACCTTTGTAAGGTTCTTGGTTCAAAACGCCAGCGTGTTTTTTTAAGATCCTGGAACACATGACAGGGGTGTTGTTGATTCTGTCCCGCCTTCTGCTCCGTTTTGCCAAAGGTTCCAGCCGAACTTCCCTAAGTATCTGTCGCTTGTCCACGAGCGCTGACCTTTGACCCACCTCTTTTCCTCCCTGCAGGCATCAAGATCCCCGAGAACTGCGTGGCGCGGGTGCGCGAGGAGCTCATCCTGATGGACGAGGAGGTGAAGAAGAAGCGCAAGGAGAAGGAGCAGCGGGCCGTGGACCAGCGGATCGCCGAGGACCGCCAGCGCAACCTGGAGCAGCAGAACAAGCTCCTGCTGGCCAAGCTGTTCAGCCAGAACCAGACCCTGGCCCAGAACCACAACCAGTCCCTCACACAGGACTCTGTGCAGAGGGCCCAAGCCCAGCCGCTCACCCAGGCGGCCCTACAGCGGGCCACTGCCCAAACCCAGGCCCTGAAGATCCGCAACCAGTTGGCCCACCAGCGCCTCCAGCCCCAGCCCTCACCGCGGGCCCAGAACCTGTCCCAGTCGTCCCTTCAGAGGAAACTGGGTCAGGGCCAGCAGAGAGCCCTGGCCAGTCGGCCCAGCGCCCACCGCCAGGTCAACCCTGTCAACCTGCCGAGCATGGCCAGCCTGACCTCCCACTTCTCCCACTACCCCCACCACTTCCCCCCGCTGCCGCCCTTACTGCCCGCCGCGCCCGCCTCCTCCTCCTCTGCAAAGAACCCCCTGGACGAAATCCTGGACCTGACGGTGAGCTCCCCGTCTCCCTCCCCCGAGGGCGCAGAGGGCGGCCTGGGGCTGGAGCGGCTGGCGGGCCCGTCCCGGGGCTACGCCGAGGACTGCAGCCTGGACGCGCTGATGTCCTGCGCGCTCAACACCCAGCACCTCGCTCACCTCCCGCAGCCCCCGCCACTGCTGTCTCGCCACTCCCAGCCGCAGGCGTCCGCTCTGATGAAGCATAGCCAGAACTCCCTCCAGCAGCAGCAGCAGCCGCCGCCGCAGGAGAACCAGAGCGCCCAGGTCAACAACCACCAGCAGGACTTTCTAGACAGCCTCAACATCTACCTGCCCTCCTCGCCTTACTCCCTGTCCTCTCCCATGGCCAACCCTTGCTCCTCCTCCGCCCCCAACAACAACGTCTCCGCCGGCCTCCTTTCGGCCTCCTCCCTCCCGCCGCCCTCTCCCTCGCCCTCCTCTCTCTTCTCCCCCTCCTCCTCCTCCAGTCTCCTCCCCCCGTCCGAGCCGATGACCAACGGCCACTGCAGCCCCAACGCGCTGATCAACGTGCGCGAGGTTCTGAACAGCATGCTGCGGACCAGCCGCTCCGACCGCCAGTCGGTCATCGTCCCGTTCGAGCCGGACTGGGACGCCCCGTAACGCAGTCTCCTCAGGCGGCCGCGTCCCGTGAGCTGCTGCTTTCCAAACCTAACCTCCTGTCCGCTCCTCAGGGCCTCTAGTCTCATCACTGCCTGTCCTGCTCTCTGCCCTTCCACCCCACCCCACACATGCCATCTTTATGTTCGCAAGTTTGTTGGTCAAAACATTTGGGATTTTCTCAATGAACCTAGGCCACTGTAATGTTTGTGTTATTACCGTAACGTCATACTTTGGATGTGTTTTGGCAAAATGCTGCCTATTTGTAGTTGGTTTGTCCCACCAAGGTTAGTTTTGAGGAAGAAACGATTAAGTAATTTTACCCGTAATAACATCTCCCCCTAATGGTAGTAGTTGGTATTACCAGTAGTTTCTTTGTCCCATCAACAGCCTTGCATTTGCCACAAAGAATCTGTGTGATTCGCTGTGTTTTACTGGAACTTGGCTAACATGCAAGGCTAGGCATGGTTGGAATGGAATCTTAAGTTCAAGTTTCACTCAAAAAATACAATTACTGGAAAAGGAAAGCATATCAAATCCGCTTCTTAACACTCACGCCTCAGTTTTCGTCTCGCTTTCTCACCTGTCCCCTTCCTGTCTCTCCTAAAAACATTTTGCTCAGTCTTGCTGGCTTGGTAAAGAAGGCAGAGAGAGAGACGCCTGTCATTGCAAACAGTGCCTTTGGAAAAAGAAAACCTCCTAATAATGCAGTCTGAAAATAACCCATATAGGCCTATGTATAGATTTGTACGTTGAAAGTGTTTGTTGATTTTAAATTCTAATTTATTATCATATATTTGTATTTAACGTTAAGCCCCTAGATGTTTTTTTTTTGTTTTAATGCTGGTGGTGGGTACCAAGGCCCCTTTCTATGTGTTTGTGTATCTGTGGATCCCGTCGCCGTTTCTACATGGAGATCAGCAGCCCTTTGCTAGGAGCTCCACGACACCTGACGATTGGAAACCAATACTAAGGCTCACTATTGGACACATGCTATAGAACTATTGGCCTGGATGTGTTCAAATGGTGTCAAAGGAAGGATCGATCCCTTGAAAAGCCGACCACACCATTCAGATAAGGGACTCCTGGTTCGCTTTTGTTCTGAAGTTCTCAGGAAAGTCTAGAGTGCATTTCTGTGTTTGTTTTTTTCTCTCTGTTTTTGTATCTTTCTGACCAATATTGATATGAATATACGTTTTAGCTTATATATATTTAGATATATTTCTCTATATAGAGATATATACCTATATATAGAAATATATACATATATATATATATATATTTTATATATATATATATATATATATATATATATATATATATATATATATTTGAGAACCTGTGAGATCTGGTTGTCTTTGTGTGGAATGGATGCACTGTGATTGTTTCACTGAGAAAACTTGGGCAAGTTCAACCAATCAAAAAGCAATAAAATCAGATATAGCAGATCTTTGAAAAGTTTGAGTACTGTTTATGCTAAAACTTAGTGATTTACCTGTGCATGGTGAAAATTGGATTCTTGCTATTATTTCTACTCGGACGTTTAGTCGTCAAAAACTAAGGAATTACGTCTGCCCTCTCTGTAAGACATTTGGGATTGGATGAAAGCTGTGTGTAATTGATGTTTTTGTCATTGTTATTATGATCATTATCATTGTTATTTATATTCAAGGGATATTTAGTTTTTAGATATTGTTATCCTGATCTTATAATTATTTTTAGTCACGTAAACGTTTGGTCAGGGACGTCGCTACTCTTCAACATGACTATAAAAGATAAACAAAGTCTATTGTAACCTACCACCAAATAACATTGCACTGGTCTGTAGTGCAGTACAGTGCAGAGGGTTTTGTTGCTACTCATTTCTTCAATTCGATTTTGCTTGATTCAAGTGGAATTGTTTTATGACCTTTACAGCTTCTGCCAGGACTTAAGTTTTCAGAGTGATACCAAAGTATTCCACAGACCCCCCTGAAGTTAGTGGCCGCTTGATCTAGCTAATCTTTTATCAATCTCAGGTAGAAATCTTAAAGAGATGATGTACTGGCTGGGGAATTATAAAGAAATGATATTATATAATTTTCCTCTCACTACAATGGTGAAACTAACCCATACACATTTAAGTGCTACTATTATTTTTTTCTTTCTGACTGTGCTGCCACTCTTTTTGCTGTATTTGTTTGTTGAAATGTTAATTGTAATTGGTTTGTTGTCAGGCTGTGCGAACACCAGTGATTATAATTTGTTATGCCTTCTTAGGGCAAAGATCAAAGGTTATTCTTATTTTTCAGGGGCACTAATGTTCCCTTATATATTTCAATTGTAGTCATGAAACCAGTAACCTATGATATGGTCAAATTTAAACTTGTGTGGTATTTTTGTCTGCAATTCCTTCCCCCATTTAAAGTCTGACCTATTTTGTTCAAGGCAAGTCCTAGCTCAAAAATATTATATTTTCCGAGAATCCTTTTGTTGATCTTCAGTCTCGCAATTTGCTTTGATTAAAAAGTAAGAGTGTTTATTTCTTACCATTCCAATATATTGGCACCATTCAAAGTAATAACCACATCCAGGCTATAATTAAGTTGTGCATTGTACACCTGAGGGAAGTAAACAGATATGCAATTGGAAACTTAATGTATGTAGATTTGAAAAAAAGAAAAAGACTGTTAAAATAATAGTTTAGGTCTTGTCATTTTTATGTTGCACTAAGAATGGCATAATCAAGTTACTGTTGTCTTGTTGGTTATGATTGAGAGAGTGTTCCTGACCTTTTGATGGATTGCATTTTGTATACTGTAACCATCTTCCTTGTCTTTTCACATTTGACATATTATATAAACGTTATCCCCATAAAAATAATTTATTGCTAACAAAAACAAAACAAAAAATATGCTACTGATTGTATGTATTTTTAAACAAAGCCTATTTTTTCTGTAAAAAAAATGTGTTCAGCACTTTTATTCTGGGTTGTGCTTTTGTTTTTCTATATATTTATAATTTAGATCGAAATGTATATATTGTAAAAAATTGTGCCTTTCGACTAATTCTTTCAAAAGGTTTTCTACTCATAACAAAAGGAAGGAATATATCATAATGCAATCTTGACTTTGTAAACAAACCAACCAACCAATAAAAACTTGAAGATTGCTGAAGCTGTGTCCGACTTGGAACTGTACCATCCTTAAGGTCCCATTGTTGTGTTAAACTTTAAAACGCATGTCTACTTCTCTATCAATTACACTTTATATTTTGGAAATGTTGCTACAGGTTCATTATTGTTAGGTGCATATCTTATGCTTACAGATATCTGCAGAATTTAGCAAAAGGCAGACGCTTAAATCATAGCATTGCAATCTGTTCTTGGCGAAATTGGGTACCACCAGTAAAGAAGAGGATGTGGTAAAAGTCCATGAATCTTAAACCTCAGTATGAGTCTGTTATAGTATGGTACTTCATTGTTCAATAATATATTAGGATATTTATAGTTCCCAAAGTCTCTTGGCTGAATCCAATTCTGATTGTTTTTGTGGACTAGTTGTTTTACTCACAGATATTCGACTTTTTACTGTTCCCTTACTTTAATTATTTCCTGAACTGCAGACAGACATATTGATATCTACGTCTATGTGAGGCACTTTTATTCAATTTTTGGCAGAAGTAGGCCTACAAAGATTGCAGAAAGAGACTCGCTCCGTATAAAAGCTCTGCTTGCGTGATGACGTTGTGAAACTCACCTGTGCGCTCTTTCTTGAAACGAACCACTCCTCCTTTCTATGTAGAAGACTAGAAGTAGCTTAGTTACCTTTTTTAAGTCAGTTGTTGATTTTAGGATATACTTTAACGTTCAACGTGAGACTAAAGGATTGTACCATCCATAAGGTATCTTAATTCGGATTTTGAGGACTTTTGCTTGGATCTACTGAGGGTAAACGATATTTAACAGGTAAGGAAGGCTACAGATTACTTTCCCTTTAAACTATTGCATATTTTTTTCTTCTTTTTTTTTTTACTTGTGGTTTCCAGAAATTGGCCGCACTAATCAAATTTATATTTCCCTGTCATATGAGTTAGTATTTGTCAACAGTGCGTCGCTGAATCACATTTTTCATAAAAGCATTATGCTGTACTAGCTTCCCACCAAACTAATTAGAAATGCCTCGGTCAAGAAAAAATGGCCCAAGTGCAACATCAATTTGGGAAAGTTTACTCATAGAACATTTTTATAGGTTTACTCTCCTTTTAGACTTTTTTTGTTTTATTTAATCAATCAGCCGTGATAGAAACAAGCTCTCAACTCTGTAACCTGGAGAAACCCTGATAAAGTATGCCTGAGTTTCGCTAGCTCTTCCATGTTTCTTAAAAGGCTTAAAGATACATTATGGACGTTTTGCGTGAACAGCGTAATAGAGGGGTCACAATACAACATTGTTGTTTATAGCCTGAGTTTGAGTCTCACCTGGCAATCGTTTTATAGTCCAATTTTTTCTGTTCCTCACCCTACTGGTTCTGCCACACAGGTTTCTGCCTGCCACAATGTTTCACAATAGTTTCGACTCCCTGCATTCCCAAGTGGCTGTATATTCCCTCACTTTAGTGTGAGGTTGTTTTTGTAGAAGATTGCAGGGTTAATATGTAGGCAACCCTCATCAACCACGTACATTGTATACACTTTAAATGTGTCTTAGGTTCTCTTCCTCAGGCCCAATAGAAAGAGCAATGGGTACCAACAAAATTGCCTGATGCAACAGTCAAGTATTGCTTACAAAGATTAAACCCCTTGTCTTCAAAATAAAATATGATAGAACATTATCTTATCTTCTACCCATTAGAAATTATAATTACTTGATATGTTTTGGGGGTTTTCCTGGTGGAGAATATGATTGAAACAGGTTGTAAAATAGTTGTTTGGAGGAAACTTGAGAGGCCTACGGTACAAAAAATGGGCTGATTTGTAATTTTTGGTAAAATCAAAGGCTGCGGGACCCTCTACAAATGACAATGTTCACCATGAGCTATCAAAAGCATAGTATGATTTGTCTAGCAGGTTTTCCCTAACTGGTGTATAATTCAGTTCTTAGTTTGAGTGAATGGAGTTTAATGGGGCTTTGAAGCACTGGGGAAACAATGTGTTAGATTGTGTCATGGACTTTCATTTCGCACTATGCAATCAATACTTTAACTGTAGCTTGTTGGGAGTTGCACTGGTCAAGGAATTCCAGCTATGTTAAACTGGAAATTGAAACTGGTCAGTAGTAAAACCGGCAACTTCTACATTAGGTATGTTAGCCCTATCCTGTCTCCAGGTCTTTCCTCTTCTTCATATCGACTGTGTGATCCTCATTCTGACTAATTCAACTATCGTCTATAGCTAGGTTTACCCTAAGTTACTTGGACTGTGCAGTAAGTAGTCTACTTTTAGACACAGTGTGGTAGTTCATTTCAACAGCCAGACACGTTGTCTCTAACTAGTAACCTGCTATTCTAACCATTCAAGACGCAACCAAAAACCAATTTAAGCAACGGTATTGGCTAAAATTGTACAGAACAGGCCACCTGAGTGATGTGTTTGGATTGGAAGAATGTTGGAAGAATTTAGCCCTATGCTCTTGTATTATGTGCTATTAACTGTTTACTTAGTCAACAAGTTGGCAACACCATAACTTCCGGAGCCGAACCCCTGAGAGTATTGGCTTGTGTAAATCTGCCCACCTAAGTAGCTAGATAGTATTGGGAGTGTGACGTCTTCCTTTTGGTAGCAATAGGTTTAGGTCTATCAATGATTTAGTCCCGCAGGTCCAAAGGCCAGCTGTTCCAGTGAACAGAACACTGATAGAGACATAACTGGCTACAGGCTAGTGGGTTTTGGACTTCAGTGTGGAATCCTATCGACTGGTGCACTCTCAAACCGAAGCTGCAGTATCACTAGATAGTGTAGCCTAAGTCTTTATAAGCACAGAGCCATCAGCATACACAGTGTCCTCTCTCCTTTGAGAGTTGCAGTCATGTCTCCCTCACACCTGCTCAGGGATTGTAATGTTCAGAATATTCAGAGAGATTTAAGTCCCTACAACTGCTTTGGCTTAGGGCCTAGGCTGTGTTTCCTCCTCCCGTAGCACAGCGTTGGCCTGTATAGGAACTCTTCTCTGGGAGGCCTTTGGGGAAACAAACACCCTAGTCAATTATTAACACGGCAGTGCACTCATACCCCCTCTGTAACCATAGCGCCGGGGCAGGCTGAACTAAACGAACCCAGTATGTTACCAGCTGGTTTCTCCTCTGTGGCACAGACGACAACACTACCGCTGCTCATACACTCAGAGGGAATGACTGTAGCGTTTTATTGGCGTCTCTTTATTATTATGATCATCAGCATTGAAATTTCCCACCCCGTAAACCTCTGGAATGCTGGACGTACGATGCTGCGGTGGAAGTGGGAGGAATAGGGGCTGAGCTGAATACTGTTTGCTGTGGCCTCTCCTTCACCGGGGCCCGTGCTGGACCTGCTGAGATAAGGACTACAATGGCAGTTCTGGTCACGCGCTGAACGAAACTCGGGCGTGCGTGTTTGCATGTCTGCCGTATCGGGAGGTGACTCATCCACTCCTTGTTCGCCTACGGGTGTTCTACAAAGAGAGGCGCCGCTGTTTTCAAGATGAACTTGGCACAGCGAATCAAACTGATGAAGCACTTCGGCTCCGTGCCCCCGGAGCCCCTGCCTCCTCTGCTGGTCGTACCTGTAAGTGGCGGCTGCATGACGGGGTTCTCTGTGTGGACAGTCTCCCATCCTTCACTGGCTCTGTGAACTTCCGTGGAGCTGGAATCATTGTGTAGGGTAGCCATGAGTAGCCATGAGTGGTTAGCACCCTGAATCTGTTTATATGCCCCTGCCCTTCTTTGTTAACGGTTGTTACCTTTCCTTAATGCTTGACTGGGTTTAACAACCAACCCCTATTTTAATTTATTGTCTGACCTTGAAAGGATAGGTTGTAACTTAATGTTAGTCTATTGAAACCTTAGTTATGACTAGGTCTGATGGGGAAATTACGTAATGTTACCTGGTGAGCTTGTGTTTGAATTATTCCTGTTTGAAATTAGCTTTGTTTGTTTACTATGTTTGGACATTGCACTCCTCCCGCAATACCTGGCTGTTGCTCTGCTGACTCACACAGCAATGGTTGCCTCATTACCTTCCATTCTACCTCTCTTACGGTGTCTCACCTTTTCCACAGGGGTTGGGGGTTTCATGCTTGGCAATTTGGTTCCGCCTTAATTCCCTGGCAACAAAGGGCAATAGAGAGAGAGAGGGAGAGGATGGGATGATGGGGGGAGGAGCGTGCCGTTGAGCCAGGTGGGGTTTCTTCAGTGTTGTTTTTTTCTCCCTCGCTCCCTCTCGACAAAAGGAGCACCCAGTTCAGAAACAGTACATATTGATTACCCTCATCAGCTTTCAGCTGGGCCTCTGCCAACGCGAGGGTAATCGCAAAACAAAAGGAGATCGGAAGAGGAAGCCACCGGATTTGGAAAGTGCGGGACCTTTTGGGTTTTCTCTCCAGGCCTCCATTTTGAGTTGCTTAGTAGCATCTGGAGTGTGGAGTTGGCAGCACCTTGTTTGGCTACAGGGAGGAGGAGGCCGCAGGTGTGTGCTGCTGAGCAGAGCTCCCACAGGGAGATGGAAGTCAGGTTCAGAGAGGACGTGGTGAGTAGACGACACATAGCAAGGGAAATACGGCGCATGGCAGGCAGTGTGACCTGCTAGAAAGCACCGGAGAACCCTGGCCCAGTGCCTTCTCACCTACGTCCTGTGAGATGGAGGCATGGACTGCTGGATGATGTTCTGTCTGCTTACTGCTTTCTCTATGCTTCACTGTTTGAAGCCCTGTGTCATAAGCTAGGTGTGTGGGTGACACCAGGTAGGCTGCTACAAGTCAAAGGCTTGGCATACCTCCCCATGCCAGAGTCCTGCACACTGGCCGCACTGCTGGGTAATGAGTAACCTGGTTGTTCTTAACTGACCTTGGTTGTAAGAAAGCGTCTGTTGACTTTTGATTTGCTTGCCTTTGAGTGGCCAAGTGGAGCTGTGCGTGAAGTTGCACTACAGTATTGACAAAGATATGTTAGGCCAATTCATTATGAGAATATTGGTGTTCATATTCAATGGCCTATTGGTTAATAGATATGTTATTGTTAGCATAAATGATATGTTCTTATGGCCCTGTCCCACATAATTACACTAAGATCACTTTGTTTATTGACGATGAGTTTTCTCTTCAGCTGGTTTTCCCATGGTGACATACTATGACTTATGTAAATGACATACTGTGGGTGCATATTGGCAGGATGGTTTAGTTGTCACTAGGCTAGAAAAGTACAAACAAAAGGTCAAGTGGCTGTGGGGTATATTTGTTTGTGACCGACCCAGATTCACATCCAATAAAAAGGACCATAACCGTGGTTAACTTGTCTCTGTATTTTGGCCTACAGGGGATCTCTGTATCAGCCTGCCCCTAAGGCACACGCAAGTACACCAGTTCACTCACATTAACCACATCTAAAATCAAGACCCTTGAACACCACGTGTATTTTACAAGTGACTGAATTCACTTGATTTGAGCTTGTTTTGTGTAAATGCACCATTTAGGGATGTCCCAATGCAGGTACCCCCGACTGCAAATTTCTGTAGAGAGAAGAATAGTCCAGTTGACATTTGAATCAATCTACCTCCAAAAATACTACACCAATACTCGAACACATTGAATTACAATATCATCTTATTTTTGTCCACCTAGCCATATTTGTAAATTGCTTTTCATGGGCTATGAATTTTGTCACTTAAGCAACTTACTGACAGCTCCTGAGGTCAGGGCTGACTCATCCAGTCTCAGGGCCACATATCACCCTCTTATTGCTCGTAAACCAAACACTTAAAGCAGGATGGAGATGTGTCATATAGGCATGGCACGCGTTAGTGTTGGTTTCGATAGAAAGCTTTCCACATGTACGGTAACTGTTTATCCTCACACGTTAAATAAGTCATTGGTCACAACTCAGCTGACATGAGCACCGCAAATAGCTGCCTGTGAACCTTAGATACTTTTTGGAGTCATTTGCAGGTTATGCCCACTTCAGAACATTTATTGATGAAGGCGAATCTCCTGACAATGTCGAAAAAATGCTTGTCAAACGGCAGTTATCCAGACCAAGCGAGATGGAAGGGAAAGTTAGGCTTTGTTTGCTGGTGCTTGCATGCCTGGGTGAGTGAGTGACTGCCGGCTACATTTCAGCCTGTTTACTTTTTCTAACACACACTGCACCTTTCTACCGCAAAGGGTGGATGATTAATGCACAGCTCCATGATAAAGTATGTCTGGATCAGACCAACGCTGAAATGGAGCAGGACACCCTTACCTCTCTAGTCACGTGGAGCCTACACGTGGAGCCTAGTTTATAGTAGAGAGTGTGCTGCCTGGATTTACCTGTTATGGGGATCTCAGATGTAGGTTTGTTCTAGAGCAGGTTAATGATTAACATATTGAACAACAGGTTATGTCAGGCTTGGCTGAACAGCATTCAGACTCCTGAGTAGGCCTAGTCTGTGTTGTACTTTTGGGAGCTGCCAGCGTGTGTGTCCTTGACTAGATAGGTAAGGTCACACTATTCACATCTGGTTCCTTAGTATGAAAGAGCATGTTTTGAGTGTTCTCAATACTGCCCGTCATACTTCTCAACACTACAGTGTGTGACGTTTAGCCTAGTGTGACTGGGCCTTGAGATGTAATCTGATCACCAACGTGTAAAAAATGAAAAGGTGGTATGTGGAAAATGACAGGATGTGGGTGGAAAATATGCTAGCTATGTTGGTAGAGAAATCGGGCAAACTGTAACAGTTGTTTACGGTCAGGTTATTTTGTAACGTGAGCGTGGCAAATGTTGGTGATTAGGAAAGGCCTTCACGGCTGTTCTTTTTCTACGTGTTACAAAAAACGTCCACCATTTCCCTGAATACTCAGGAACCTATTTATGGACAGTAACAGAGCAGAGCTGACTTGAGGCCAGCAACAGAGCTGGGCTGACGTGAGTACAGTAACAGAGCAGAGCTGATGAAAACAGACTGCACAGAGCAGACACAATACCCTGTCCTCCAGAGCGGGGCAGCATGTCTGACCTCCTGTACATACCATCTTTAGTGTTGACCAAACAAGTGCCTGGTGTCATATGTCAAACGCCCTGCCTACTTTGTTTGTGGTTTGTGGTTTGTGTGTGTGTGTGTGTGTGTGTGTGTGTGTGTGTGTGTGTGTGTGTGTGTGTGTGTGTGTGTGTGTGTGACTGTGTGTATGCATACTTCAACCTGTGTCTATCTCAAACGCA
>JAVQIZ010170275.1:0-29489 GCA_036023535.2 Galaxias brevipinnis | reverse complement strand
CCCCCCCCCCCCCCCCCCCCCCCCCCCCCCCCCCCCCCCCCCCCCCCCCCCCCCCCCCCCCCCCCCCCCCCCCGGCCTGGGGAGTGATGGTGCCGCGGGGAAATAGATTTTTATAGTGTAAAGGGAAAGTGGATTTACGAGGACTGACCTGTTCTGGGCCGTGCCCCCCTCCTCTTCCTCCACCTCCTCCTCCTCCTCCACATGCCCCTCCCCATCCCAAACCACCACCAACCCCCCTCCTTTCGCCAGGGCCACATGGCCATAGAGAGGGATGGTCGGCAAGTCAGCGCGTCCCCCAGGAACGCTGAAACTGTAGCTGGGGTCCCCTGACTCCAGGGATGCAGTCTGTGTGCAGTCTAATAAACAGCAGTTGATAGTGTGTGTGTGTGTGTGTGTGTGTGTGTGTGTGTGTGTGTGTGTGTGTGTGTGTGTGTTTTTCTCCTTCCCTCGCTCAAGAGCAGACAATACGCAGAGAGGGCAGAACTCTGCCGGCATTGTCTGTTCCCGTCAATAAAAACGTCGATGGCAAACTATCCAATTCCGTTCTGATGACTGTAATTTCGCTCCCTTCCCCACCAGCCGCCGGGGGACGGTTCAATGTAATAGTCCCTGAGTGATACAGCTCCAGAGGCAAAGAGGGGCACCAGAGGGGCTAGAACTGTCCCCCTTTCGGCCCAGACAGGGTGCACAGGGCTGGGCATCTGTGAGGAGGCTTCGCCTGGGTCCTCCTCCCCCACTGCTAGGCATCAAAGGGCTAGCGTGGTCTCACTCCAGCAGCTGGCTTAATGGAGATGCCCATCACGCTCAGCACGGCTACCGAGGGAGGGAGAGGAGGGGAGCGCCATCAATAGGAGCGCCGTGCAAAGCCGGCCTGAAAAGAGCCCGGCGTTCCCGTGTTAGACGGGAGGAGGCACGGAGGGAGAAGAGAGGCTGAGGAATGAAGGAGGGAAGGTGCGGGGAGAGAGCGAGGAGAGAGAACAGCGAACAGAGCAAAAAGAGAGAGCAAGCACAGCCAAACGAAGAAAGAGCAGAGAGAGCAGAGGAAGGAGGGTAGAAGGAGGTACTTAGACAAAGCCCACTGAACAAGAGTGAGAACAGGACAATTACACCCCACGACAGATATTTGCCGGCTAAGCTATAGGACGGATGATAATGGGGTTGCCCTTCGTCAATAACGTCTCAGTCTAAGGAGGCTCACAGCCTATTAAATGGTCATAGATTTAAACGGGTGGAGGCCGCTCCATAAAGTCCACCCTCGATTGGTCACAAAGCAGTTACTAGATGTTCAAACAGTGAAGACTCTACAACGGGCTGCCGCACGACAAAGCAGAGCCCTGTAATACTGTGCAGTGGGTCCGGGGGGTCCAAACAGACAGGATAAGATAGACTTCCAAATGCTGGTCCGAAGTCTTGGCTATTTAGGCGTGGTCTAGAATTGGAGGTGTGTCGGGACAAATCAGGGGTGTCATTCCTCCTGTAATAAATGAACACCAGCACATACTCTGTGCAACCTTGAGGGGCTCCGTTTGGGTTCCGCACCAGTAAATGTTTTTGTGTTGGTTGACTTTCCAAACAACTCTGAATTATTTACAAGACAGAAGAGGGGTTCCCACTGGAGAGTGTGAGGGGAACACGATTCCCGGCGGGTTCGTCTAGCAGCCCGGGCGACACACCCTGGGATTCGTCCCCGGCGATCGTTCCGACGTGTCGGAGCGTGAGGCTTGCCAGGGAACGTGAAAACGCCAAAGGCTCCTCCTCACCCGATACATCACGAGCAGCCAGGTGGAAAGCCGGGCTGTTCTCTGTGGGGACCATTTTATCGGCTGGGATTATTACCCTCCTCTCTCCTCCTCGCAGTCATATTATTGCCTTCTCGTTGCTTTGTGGAACCCCATTGGAAATAGAAATACCCCTTATTTAATTACATTACGTATACTGTGTTCACCATAGAACAGGGATGTGTTTTTGCCCTGCGTTCATAACTGTCTGTCAATCATTTGAATGATTATGCATAACTTCCCTTATTAGTTCTTGTGGCTCAGGTACGTTGAATATGAAAGCGTTGTGTGTGGCTGTCCCTCAGCGAGACAAGGAAACGGCGACGTTCGGACTTTGGACCACTTTCACGCTGGCACGTGGCCATCCTCTGTGTACGTGCACGGGCACGGGCTGCCTTTGTTACCCGGGGCCAGGATCATGTTCCCAGACAGACAGACACACCGCATAGGTTTCTGTTGAAATGCAAAGGGGGGGGCAAAAGGCATGTGGCCGTCTTGAATCTACATGCACATCCGTAACGGGATACTCGTGAGTCCCTGTCGGAGGCACACTGGTTTGGCCTTATTAGGTCTGTCTGTCTTGTGACTGCAAACAAAGTGGGAGCGAGGGCTGCAGGCGAAGGAGCCCAGTCCTTAACACTGTGTGCCGTCTGGCTCTCTCTGGGAAGTGGATGGCACGTCTCCCCGACACAGTCACACAATCGGGGGGGCCATCTCTGTGCACACGGCTGGGGGGGGGGGGAGGATGGAAAGCAGCGCACCTCGTTTGTCACCGCGCTGGGGACGAGATGACAGACCTTTAGTCTGCGTGTTTACACGTTGCATCGGTATCGCCGTCGCCCCCACAATGCTGTTTCCGTTGAGGGGTCGGAAGGTCGCGTTAGGTTGAGTTAGGACGGCCTGCCAAGCTGGTGAGAATGAATGGGCCAGGAAAAATGTCCAGGTTTTCATTGTGTGTGCAATGCCTTCTGTGAACTGCATGTTGTGCTCAAACCTACAGGACTGAAACAGATATTTCCCCTCAAACCTGAATAAAAGGCATTTTGTTCCAAAAGTATGCAACAAAATATTTGCAAGGTGAATCTACTGCAGGGTTAAACCCACACACGTCTCCGGCAAGCCAGAGAATAGTGGGCGTGGTTAAGGCGTCTGTGTCTCAGCCTGTGGATTTTCCATGGCGGGCGAGTGCAGATGGAACGTTCTCTGTCTTTATGGCTGGGGATCTGGGGAGCCTCTGTAATGCTGGCCCGGGGCCGGCTTGTGTGCTATGGGGGCCAGAGGCTGATTCCGGGGGCCCCGGAGCCCGTAAATCCCTCCCAGGCCCCAGACAGCCCTTTCTAACTCCTCTTTAGCTTGCCTCTGACCCACTCTACCCGGGACTAATCTAATGGTTGTTTGAGAGTAAGAGACAAGTACGCCCCTCTGACCTTTTGGCTGTGATATAAAGGAACGTTATACGACAAAACCAACACTCCAACCGTTAAAGTTTGACCCTGCCACCTCTCCCCATCGCACAGTAAAAACAGGGCAGAAAGAAACATTTGACTTCTTTATACTTTATGGCACAAATCGAATTCAGAATTTGTTCCTTTCACTTTCAGGCAATGCCCTGTTGTACATCAAATTGTTATTCGTAAATATGAAAATAAACGAACACAGTAATGTTGGAATTAGGGAATATCATTTTTTTTTTACGTGCAGCCTACTACAGTGACTTCACTTCCTTTTGTACGGCTTTCCCAAAGGAGAGGATGCATTCAGAATCCAACATCAAACATTGAGTCCTCCTACCATGCCTTGGACTCACACCACAAGCATGGGAAAAAGAGCCCAGATTAATCACATCAGTGACACAGGAGTTTCGGACGGGAAAGTCCCATGAGACTGTTTATGCGGCTTAGCCACTGTTGTGACTTGCCTACATACACTCCATGCCTAGTCACGAGACTGGGGTTTGCCAGACTAGTCTGTGTTGGAAACCCAGTGCATAGTTTTATGCTCTTTCAGGATCTTAGATGGTCTGTGGTGTGCAGGGTTTTTTGAGTCCAGCATTCAAAATTGAAAGTATAAAAAATAGACGATCTCATCATTGCCGTTCTCTGGTTCTCTGGCTTTCTTTTTCCCCCTCTGCCTCTGCCTCTCTTTCTGCACCCCGAGGAGCTATAAAATCCGCTGACATAACTATTGAAGATTGCTAATATTTGTCCCTCCGCCCCTCCCCTCTCCATCCCTCCCTCCTACTCCCTCCCTCCCTCCCTCCCTCCCTCCCTCTGCAGCTCCCTCCACAGTGTCCATCATGCACCAGGTGAGCCGCACGGTGGACAGCATTACCCTGTCCTGGTCCCAGCCCGACCAGCCCAACGGGGTTATCCTGGACTATGAACTGCAGTACTACGAAAAGGTACACACACACACACACACACACACACACACACACACACACACACACACACAGAGCTGCAGTACTACGAAAAGGAGGTACACACACACACACACACACACACACACACACAGAGAGCTGCAGTACTGCGAAAAGGTAGGCTACTACACACATCTCACAAACACACATGCAGACACATTATCCCGCACACTTTACAAATTAGATTAGTTTGACTTCAAAATGAGATTCAGGGGTGGAACGAGAAGGAACAGCTGATATTGCCAGAGCAATTTACATTATTGCGATACAGATCATCGAAAGCTGGGGACTTCATATTTACATATATTAGATGGGAGACTAAGTTATTTTAAACGGTATTATCAGCACAGTAGCCATAATAGTCCGACTATCAGAGTAAGCCCTGTGTGATAAACACATTAGCAAGGCCCTTCCCCGTCTCCCTCCTTAGGCCTGTGAGCCTGGCCAGACAGCCCAGCCTTTATGTTTCATGTTCCGTATCCCGACGCCTCACATTTTGCTTGCGTCCTCAGAGGTCTGTCCACGGAGCTTCCCAACAATGCTTAGAACGTCTGCTTCTTCTATTCCAATAACATCCACGGTCGGCCCAAATCACTCCGGGCCCTGCAGTGGGTCCCCAGGGACCGACGTGGTGGGGTTTGTGGTTGAAAGAACAGACTGCGGTCAGAATCCTAGTTTGGAGCCTGAGCCCTACTCAGGCACGCTCTTCAGCCGGAGACAGGCTCCGACGTAGCACAGCGCAAAGCCATACATTCGTAAGTGCATGATGTATCATAGGCGCACACATAGGAATACATAGGAATACATTACCTCACCCATAAAGCCTCTACTCACCGGCACACACGCTGAATCGCTCGCTCGCGGATTTACTCGCTCAAACAGACATCAGTGCGCTCCCAGTCTCACACACACACACAGACACACACACACGCACACACACACACACACACACACACGCACGCCACAGTTCCTCGACACACATTCTCGCCCGCTCCAGTGTAATTCCTTCCGCAGACAGTGCTGAAGGGAGCTGTCAAAACAACCGAGGCGGCCCCTGCTGTGTCTCTGAGCGCTGGGGGTCGGTGGGGACCAGCAGTCCCCCTCCTCTCCATCTCCCGCTCCATCTCCTAAACCTCAGGCTTGTCAGCTCTTCATCAAGTCGAGCGGCGCTCCGACCGTCGTCTGGCTGACCTGGAACTGCCACGCCGTCTACCTTGCATCCCCAGACGTCATGTGTCGGCCCTCTTGATCCGCCGTGATCAAGCGAATGTGTCAGATAGCTGTCGGTGAAGTGTTCCCTGCCGGTAGACCACTGCAGTTTGAGTGGCCGTTTGATGTTCGGATCTCGCTGCATTTAGATGGTTTCAATTACACATTTAACGGCTGGTCTATTGTTAGAAACAAAAAGAAGACACTTACTTTGTATGATGATTATTCTTTTTCTTTATTCTGCCCATCCTCCTCCTCCTCCTCTTCCTCCTCTCAGGACCAGTCGGAGTACAACTCCACCACCGTCAGGAGCCAGACTAACACTGTGGTGATCCGGGGTCTAAAGTCAGGGAGCATCTACGTGTTCCAGGTCCGAGCCCGCACCGTTGCCGGTTTTGGACGCTACAGTGGCAAGCTCTACTTCCAGACCATGACTGAGGGTGAGTGCCTCTAGCTGAACATACTGTACCTCCCGACTGAACTCATGCATGGCCTAGACAGCTTAACAAGAGCTGGAGCATCAGTGTCACAGTGGTAAAAGACTTTCGTGTTGTGACATAACCGACTGGTGAACCTTGAAATCGTTGGAATATTTTGTCTTGTTATGGGAGAGGGCTTTTTACCTCTTATAATTGACATGGCTATATATAAATAATAATACAAATCCTTTGATTCCAGATGGCCCTCCTAGAGTCCATTTTAAATGCATCTACTTTACTTTCTTGAAGCAAACATCTAGTGTTTTGTGGCAAATATTAATTCACACCTTAACTTCAATCTGGTGGAATTCATTTTATTCTGAATTTTGGAAAGATCGAATTGTTCAAGTAGTATCAATCTGTACTGGCAAACATTGGCTCCAGAGTTCCAACCTAGCCAATGTTTCTACGCAATGACCTTACGTGCCACCTGGATAATGTTGCCAAGCTACAGCGCTGCTAACGCTAGTTATTAAGGCCCAGCCTAGCTAATGTTAGCAGCAGAGCCCTATTCTAGTTCATTTTAGCCATTGACAACCAGCATGGTTTATGTTAGCTTTTGGGTCCAGCCTGTCAAATATTATCTTTAGTGGTCTGAGCGGGTTTGTATTAGCTATGGAAGTCCAGCCTGCATGCATTTTCTTCAATCCATTATATCTCATTAGCTACAGTACATTTGCCTTTAGCCATTGTCACCGCAATTTCTTCCTTCTCTGCACAGCCTGTAACAGAAATACAAAAAAGACACGAAAGAAACAAGTAAACCAGCAACTAGTAATGCTCCTTTACTATTGTTAGTTTCTTAGAATCTTTTCAACCCATTAACTCTCTGTCCCATCCCCAGCATAGAAGCTGGCTACGGTGTTGTTGTGGTAGCATGGATCTGCCCATGCCATTGCCATTGGCAGTCCCCTGGCAGACCAGACAGCTGGGGCTCACCCAGAAACATTGGGCTCCACAGACTCTCCCAGTGCCAGATCAGACCAAGGCCACATCCCCAGCATAGCAGCCAGCTCAGGGGGCTACAGAGACACAGAGAGAGAGAGGGGTCTGTGCAGTCATCCAAGCTGCCCGTTGGTTGGCCCAGACGTCTGTCTGTCTGTCACCCGCCGATCCTGCCATATGCAGCAGCTCAGATGTCGGCCCATATGTTTGCAGCATGTGTGACCGGGTGTTTTTTTTTCGTGGCTTTTGTGTGTATGATGTGTTTGTGTGTGTCTGCGCTCTCTGTAGAGGAGTACAACACCAGCATCCAGGAGAAGCTGCCCCTCATCATCGGTTCGGCGGCGGCCGGCCTGGTCTTCCTCATCGCTGTGGTGGTCATCATCATCGTCTGCAATCGGTGAGCCAATCCAGCTCCAGCAATGTTACCTTACAGCCAATCCAGCTCCAGCACTGTCACCTTACAGCCAATTCAGCTCCAGCACTGTTACCTTACAGCCAATTCAGCTCCAGCACTGCTACTTTACAGCCAAACCCTCTGCCCTTAACAAAACATTTGCACACGCCAGTCACAGCAGACGCTGTTTTGCTTTAATGGTTTTGGGTGCGCTTGGCTTACACCTTAAAGAACACTTTATGAGCCTGTGGCCTTTTACAGGCTGTTGGTCCTTAAGGGTAATTAGGTAGCTCTGAGTGGGTGGAATGTGTGTTAGGAATGTGTATGTGTGTGCGTGTTAGAGTTGTGTGTGTCCTGGCTCCTCCCTGCACCCCCCCCCCTTCCTATTCCGACCAGGGCTATAGCTCCTTTGTCTTTTGCCCCAGGAGGCGTGGCTTTGAGCGGGCGGAAACCGAGTACACGGACAAGCTCCAGCACTACACCAGCGGCCACAGTGAGTAGAAAACCCAGCCCTCCTCTCTCCCTCACTCCCTCGCCGACCGCCAACACCTGTCTCCATGGCGACCACCTCGCACACACCTCCTCCAACGCGGCTAATACCCCGCCGCTGCCTCACACACCTGTCACCATGGCGACCAGCACCTCCGTCCTTGGCTACATCCCCAGACACCCCCCACCACACACACACACACGCACGCACGCACGCACGCACACACACACACACACACACACACACACACACTCGTGAGTTATAATCTTGTCTCTTATGTTCACTCTCACCCTTTTAAAGCCGTGGCTTTTCCCCATCATAACCTCCGCATACGAGGGTGTGTGTGTGTGTGTTGCTCTCATTTCAAAGTCAACCAGTTCCATTGTTGTGGAAATAGCTCCTGGCTGCTGCTCTTGTTACTGCCATTAAGATGCTAATGTTGCGTCAACTTGCGTTTCAAACGCTGAAGGAATGAACGGGCGCGTTCGCCGTGATTCGGTTTCCATTTACAGTAGAGTAACGAGGAATGAACTCGGATAGAGTAGAAGATCTGTGAGAGCGGAGAGGAGTAATAACTCAATCCCCCCCGCTCTCTCTATGAAAGATTAGGGCTTATCGTTTCCTCCTCCTCCTCCTCCTCCGTCTCCGTCTCCTAGCTGAGGTCTGAAGCATTGATACAGGCCTAGCCCCATCCTGTGCCTGTTCCAACACTTTATTTATATATTTTCCCATTTATCCCTGTGTGTGATCGATATGACCAGGTGAGCCGCTAAGCATTGTCTTTAAAGAATGAATTCCTGGTCCGCGTTTATTTTTTTTATAGTACCCCACCAAGCCAATCATCCCTGTGTGTTTCATCCTCATCCTCGTTTCAGCATGAGGTGTATGTCCTCCATCGAGGAGGTCCCTGTCATCAAATGACGGGTGGTCTCCCCAGACACACCCCAGATTGGAGCAGAGATGGTGGGGCTTTGGCCCCTGAACGATACCCTCCATCCACGGAGGACGCTCCCTTTTTTCCTCAGTTGTGGTTGCCAGGTTCGTCAGCTCCATCCAGGTCTGGACTAGCCGTGCTCCAAGTGTCTATTAAAAAAAGCCTCGGGCCAGATGTGGAAGGGAGAGGCGGCTAATCGGCTTTTGGAAAACCCGGGACTCTGAAGTCCCCAGACACTTAAAGGCCACCTTAAGCCAATTTACCTGCCGTCGGGGATTAGGGGAGCCAATTTATTCCCCACAGTGCTCTGTGCCACGCTGATGCAGTGGCTGGCTGTCTCCTCTGGGTGTTAATAGTCCGTTATGACACCTCAGAGTTGATACATACATTAGCCGGCTTTATCGCCGCCAAGAGGGTTGGCCGTTCCATGTGGGTGCCCGTTGAGTGTCACAGGCTCCAGACATAAGCGTTTTCATAACCACTCCAGGGTTTGACTCGGTGACATGCTCCACTGGGCGCTCCCAGCAGGCTGACTTTGGCTGACCTTGTTGCATTACAGTGCAGCCCTGGCCTGTATTGGTACCAGGCTGGCCCACGATGGCCCACGTGTCTACCCTGATGGCTCGACCACATGCCTGCGTAATCCAGTTTTGTTTGATCTTCTGTTTGATGTGTACAGTCTGTCTGAGAATCGAACATTATAGCGGTTTTCTTCCCTTTTTCCAAGTGACTCCAGGAATGAAGATCTATATTGATCCGTTTACCTATGAGGACCCCAACGAGGCGGTGAGGGAGTTCGCCAAGGAGATTGACAGCTCCTGCGTGAAGATCGAACAGGTCATCGGCGCAGGTAGAGAGATCCCCCACAGAATAGTTCTACTGGGTGAATACAAATTATTGTGAAAAATTGTGCTAGATGATACTTGGTTTTAATTTAAAGGCATAAATAAGTTGTAATTGCATACATATATACATACATACATACATACATACATTCATTCATAAAAATAAACTTGAATAACGTTATATGCAGGTACATATATCTGACAGTAGATATCCCCTGAATGCTATATTCCCCCTGTTTGTGCCATGCTTTTCTTTAGGAGAGTTTGGGGAGGTGTGCAGTGGCAACCTGAAGCTACCAGGGAAGAGGGAGATGTTTGTGGCCATCAAGACCCTGAAGACGGGCTACACCGAGAAGCAGAGGCGGGACTTCCTGTCGGAGGCGTCCATCATGGGCCAGTTTGACCACCCCAACGTCATCCATCTGGAGGGCGTGGTCACCAAGAGCAGCCCCGTCATGATCATCACGGAATTCATGGAGAACGGCTCGCTGGACTCCTTCCTCAGGGTGAGCACTGCTTCAGGGTGCAGAGCAAGTCAGACGGCAGAGTCAGGCGCTTGTTAAGGACAATACAATGGTCACGCGTATACACAGATATGTACGCACAATCTGTGCAACACAATCTGTGTAATAACAAAGAGCGTGTGTGTGTGTGTGTTTGTGTGCTTGCACACACTCACACATCATTTTATTTCTTTGTATTCATTTTTTATTTCTTGAACCGTTATTAAACCGGGCAAGTCCAACTTGAGCACAAGTGCTGTTATGCAGTGGTGACCTGGCCCCATAGGGCCCGTCTCCAAACTCCAGATGTAATCACCACTGAGTACATGCACTAATGCAAGCGCCCGCCTCGGTTCAAGTGAACCATTACCATGCCGAGCATTAATCATGGCCGGCCTCCCTCTGTCTCTCGTCCTGAGTTAGCTTCGTGTCCGTCACAGCGTTCTCAGAGAGACTCTCATCGTGATGCAATCAAGTTGCACTATTTTAATGGCCACCCTTTATGTCGAGACCGATTATTGATGGACGTGTTTCTGGCTGCCGTGTCTGGAGTTACACACTGTTTTCCCCTTGTATCTGTCTGACTGACTACAGTAAAATGCGGCCTGGCTGCTGGCAGGCTTCCAGACTGTTCTGTGGCGTCAGTCAGGTTTTTCTTTGTAGTCCTCGCTTGGCATTCTCTCCGTTGATTATGCCGAGTTCAATCCTGTAACAAGTATAGAACCCACCGACCATTAACGCCACTCAAGAACTTTGAAGCTGGAAGCTGGAAGTTGTGCATAATTCCTGTTCTTTTTTTACTGTGTAATGTCTTCACGGCCTCTGTTGAATAGGGAATGTTTTGTATCGGGGAAGTTCAACCCATCCCCCCGATTTTCTTTTTTTTTCGTCCCACATTAATATTCCGCACGTCGTCTTGCTGAGCGGAGACGAAGTTGTCAGATGTTTGTAAATGAAGTTGGCGGGGGAGATGAGAAGATGTAGCAGTCACCCGGTCCTGTACCGTCTGCCGGGACTCGTGTCGGAGGAACGGGATTTGCGTTTTTTGCGGGCTAACAAGGCTGCCTATCTGGAGGCTTTCATCTTGTCTAATTGGTCTCATCCTGTTTTTGGACGCAGAAAAAGTGGAGAGTGATTTATGGAAATTGGGAACGACTGATCTCGGCCAAGAGGAAGGGGATTTCTTCTGCTCTTGTTAGTTTAACTCGCCGTATTAAAGCTGCCGAGAGAGACGCTGTATTTTAGGCATGTAACAGCTACAGTGTGTGTATCAAAGTGTGTCAAAGTGTCTGCTTTGACACTGCTTTCATCTAAATGCGCGCCATATGTCACGCTATAGTGGATACTTCAGTTAATAACGTGTATATTTGTACGGGAGAGAAAAGTCATACACTGTAATTACATAACAATTCAGACAATGCCTTGGTTTTGGTCCTGTCTACCGCTTACATCACTGGCCTACATGAGTCACTCAAAGCACTCCACATTGGATTCTATATGCGTTCGACTCGCCTAGGCCTCGCATACTTTGATAAAACGGTTTATTTGGAAGCAACCTCCGAAACGAACCGCAGACATCAGCTAAAGGTGGCTGCAGCAACAGCAGCTTAAACTCCCAGCCGCTGTTAACGCAGTCCCTCCCTCTCACCTCGCCATCAAATCTTCCCCTTTTTACCAGAACTCCTCCTGTCAGCAGGCTTTTCCGACTACAGCGGGGGGCGGGGGGGTTCACAAACCCCGCCATCTTTGTTTATACCGCCTGCCTCAGACCCTGGGAGATGAGGTGCCAACTCATGCTGAAATGTTGACGCGCGCACTCCGCGCGTGCAAATGTTTGCCGAGCGTTTCTGACAGCCCGTGGTATAGGGAAACAGCGGAGCGCTCTGCCTGCCGCCCCTGCACGGTGACGGCTTACGGCGGCGGCGGCTGACGGTGTCAAAGCCTTAGAGCACGGTGCGTTCTGTACCTCGGAGGAAAGGTTTAGTGGACGTGCGTGCGTGAGTGTGTGTGTGTTGGATGGTTTGTTACGGGGGGGAGGGGGGCTGGGGGAGGGGGGGGGCAGGCTGCTTTAGACAGGAATTTGCTTTGTGAAGGATCATCCTCCCTGCTGCTGGTGCCGGTTGGAAGCAGCAGGGAGGAGGAGAAAGGAGAGACAGGGAGACAGGAAGAGATCGAGCACAAATCTCAGTAATGGACAGAGGCAGAGAACGCCACG
The DNA here is from genome assembly GCA_036023535.2 of Galaxias brevipinnis. Taxonomy (NCBI): domain Eukaryota; kingdom Metazoa; phylum Chordata; class Actinopteri; order Galaxiiformes; family Galaxiidae; genus Galaxias; species Galaxias brevipinnis. Next base: position 17,278 of record JAVQIZ010170275.1, on the reverse strand, counting down.
CTGGGACCAAGAAAAGTTTGGGGCCCAATTAGCATAATTACAAAAAGCCTAAATGTGGTGCATCTCTTCAAAAAGTCTTCAGTGTTTTTTTTACATATACGTATATATACATACAGTATCTACTATATATATATATATATAAGTATATATATACATATATATATTTTTATATATATTGCTTTTGCCATTATTTGTTGTAAGGAAACGATGAGATGAGCAGTCTGTGACACAACGTGTGCTCGTCTTGGCACGACGCGAGCAAAATGACTTTGGACCAAGGATCTTTCCAATTAACGCGTATGCAAACAGGGCGCGCGGATTAGCCCGCCGCCGCCTATCAGCGAGGGAAGGGCCTCCGCCGTCATGAATAATTCACCCGCCTTAATTGCTGTGGTACACCAGGAGCAGCAGCCCAGAGTTCGCAGGTTCCAGCGTGCGCCCTAATGAGTGGGGAAGGAAACACAGGCTGGAGGGCGAAGATAGGGAGCCAGATATACAAACATAGAACCGGAGGACGTAGAACGAGCACTGCACAAGGCAGACACAGTACGTTAGGAGCTACTGTACGCAGGAGCTGCCTGTGAGGTGGAATTCGGAAAAGACCTTTACTAGGTGACTGGTGAAGCGTAAAGTGCCTGAAGGGAATGTGACTCCAATACCCACGGTGCAAAGCGGCACAGAGAGGCGTCTGAGGAGCTCATTATTGTGAAACGGAGACCTCATTCAGCTCAGACCAGGAGTATGACGTGTCATTGTGCTAATGCTAACACTGCAGACACAGGGTTGTAATTAACGCTATTAGCCCTATTTGAAGTGGCGGTGAAAGTAGTTCCATGTTACTCGTAGCACAGCCGGGGCTCCGCAGGATGCCTCCTAGCCAAGCTGCAGGGGCCCCCAGCCTCTCTACCCGTCTGTCTGCACCCGGCCCCCCTGCCCTCCTCCGCGCTGATCCAGCCGGATCCTCCGCGGTCTTCTCTTGGTGGGTGGCGGCGGGGAGAGAGTGCAGGTGTGCCCAGTCGGAGAGCACAGCTGCCGGGGCTGTTCCAGACACGGCCCAGGCATGGGGTAAAGCCCAGGGCCTGGGACAGGGGAGGGGAACAGCTGCAGGCAGAGCAGCCCAGGCCAGGCTTAGCTACAGCACCAGTCCCCCCAGGCCAGGCCAACGTTCGCCACAGCCATGCCTGTCCATTCCCCGTAGGGAGTGTTGAACACAAATATGAAGCTGAGTAGAGCGAGGGGCTGTTTTCGTATCAGACATTCTGTGTCACTACTAATTAACCAACCATTCACAACACAGAACTACTGATTAGAATGGCATGGCTTATCAAATAATGAAGCTTAGATCCAATCGACTAGGAACCTAGATTGCTTTGTATTGCCCAGCTGGTGGCCCCGCAAACCCCTGACAATCAGTTCAGCGTGTGACACTGAAAACGAGTTTTGGAGAGACAACCCAAAATATGCTCCCAACGCGATGTAACCGATCGAAACTGAAGAAACTCGTCAACAACGTGCGGTTCTCTCTCTCTCCAGCAAAACGACGGGCAGTTCACGGTGATCCAGCTGGTGGGCATGCTGCGGGGCATCGCCTCGGGCATGAAGTACCTGGCCGACATGAACTATGTCCACCGCGACCTGGCCGCCCGCAACATCCTGGTCAACTCCAACCTGGTGTGCAAGGTGTCCGACTTCGGCCTGTCCCGCTTCCTGGAGGACGACACGTCCGACCCCACCTACACCAGCGCACTGGTGAGCGCACCCACTAGGACCTTGAGGGGGGGACGCATGCGCACACACACACACACACACACACACACACACACATCGATACAGATGCTTTTTCTCTCACAGACACACTCATACAGATGCTCGTGCTCTTCCAAAGACACATACACACACAAACACACATAATGTGATACAGATTTCTTGCTCTTCCCTAGACTCAAACACACACACACACTCATACAGATGCTCTTACACTCCCCATGACACACACACACCCGTCCCCTCTTTACAGAATTCCCTGTTCCACCTTTTAGCCCTGGGGGGCTCTACTCTCTCCTTCTTCCCCAGTATACATTACAGTGTGCACTCTCAGTGAATGGGCCCTCTCTCTCTCTCTCTCTCTCTCTCTCTCTCTCTCTCTCTCTGTGGCCGGGGCAGTCTAGTTTTCACCCCCCCTCACTAAACCTCTCCTCTGTTCCCCAGGGAGGAAAGATCCCCATCCGCTGGACGGCCCCCGAAGCCATCCAGTACAGGAAGTTCACCTCGGCCAGCGACGTGTGGAGCTACGGCATCGTCATGTGGGAGGTCATGTCCTATGGGGAGAGGCCTTACTGGGACATGACCAATCAGGACGTACGTATTTGGCGCGCGCACAACGCAAATGGTCCACGAGACAAGAGGCCAGTGGTTTTCTTGATAGACACGAGGCAGTCCTTCCCTTAAAGCCCAACAGGTCTTCCCTGAGAGACAGCGGCAATTCTCTTCTAGACAGATACGGCCCATTCCTGAAACAGAAACAGCGTCCCTTTTCTCAAACGTCCACCTCTGCTCCACTAAATACCTGGGCTAGGCACTGCGATGATCTCCCCCTGCCTTTCATTAGTCCACAGGAGTCCTCTGAGACACTCTCTCGGTCGGTGTATCTCTCTGTTCCTTGGGCTAAACAGCGTCTCTCACACATGCTCTGCCTTGATCCAAAAAAAAAATTAAAAAAAAACGAAGCCCTGAGCCCACGGTTACCACTGAGAGATAATCAGATCGTTTAGAATGCACGGTCACTCTATTTCTGCTGCTGACTGGGGGGGAGCCGCCGAGCTTCCCAACTCCCCCTGGGTTGGCCAAGGCACCGGCAAATTACACGGTGAGCACACGCGCGCGCGCGACAGAGAGAGAGAGAGAGGGAGCGAAAATGAAAATAGTCCTTAAATTGAAAGTGTGAAAACGCTAATGCGCTAAGAGGGGCTGAGGAGGACCTGGGTGGTTATCTTATTAGCGGGTGGAGAGAGTCTCCCAGCTCTATCAGGGTGTTGGGACGCGGGTCCCGCCTCAATGAGATTAATCTAAGGGGCCTGGATGGCGCTCCATAATGGGCTGCTTAATGAGGAGGGGAGGGTTGGTTTCCAGACGCCCCGTCTGTTTCGAGGCTGCCCACCTTCACTTCTCCCTCAGCCTCAGACATTGCGCCACTGCTTGCTGCTTCCCCACCCACAAAAAAAAGCTGTCGAGTATCAGCGGATAGCCCCGGGCCGTCGTCCTGTTTGCTGGCAGAGTGTATGTGAAAGGATGTTATTCATGCCCGGTGATTACCCAGTCAGCGGGCAGGGTTAGGGCAGTCGTTTCCCACGATGTGTATTAATGAGGTAATACGCACAAAATTATATGTATGAAAATGTGTGCCTATGTTACTGTATCTAGGCAGCTCCCCCCACCCCCACCCCCCCTGCAATCTCTAAGTAGCGCCATTATGAAACGAATGAATGCAGCAGTACTGGGCAGCTACTGCACAAATCCTGACGGGATGTGACAGTGAGGAAGGACAGGACAGTTGTGAAAACAAGGCCAGATGTTGGGGGTTGGGGGTGGGGGGGGGTGCGACGACTCGGTGTCGGTGCCAACAGTGGCGCTCCCCAGCTGGGATCGTGTGATCCTCGCCCAGGGCCGAGGAATGTAGATAGATACTTACACGGTCATCAGTTACCAACCACTCACGCCATTCTGTAGAGGCGGCTACACAGCATACGTGGAGCTCTCCGCCAGTGGGTCTCCAAACCGTAGAGCATGGCACGAACCCTGGGCTGTGGATTAAAACCCTGCAGGGGGGCCACATGGATGTAGCCCATGGTACTGTAGAGGGCTGTGGAGAAAAGCAGCCGTCGTACGTCACATAGTACTAACACACTGTGCTGTGTGCTGTCCAGATCGGAGGATGCTTTCCAATGGGATTGTCCTCTCTCTCCCTCCCTCTTCCATCGCTCCTCCTGCTTTTTCCGTAGAGCCTGCTAGCCACCCTTAGAGATGTCTGTCTCCCCCTACAGGTGATCAACGCCATCGAGCAGGACTACCGGCTGCCCCCGCCCATGGACTGCCCCAGCGCCCTGCACCAGCTCATGCTCGACTGCTGGCAGAAGGACCGCAACAACCGCCCCAAGTTCAGTCAGATCGTCAGCAACCTGGACAAGATGATCCGCAACCCCAACAGCCTGAAGGCCATGACCCCTCTGTCCTCTGGGTGAGTACTGGGGGTGGGTTCAAAGGTTGTAAGAGATACCTGACCTGGGTTGTGGGTTTTTTTTAAGCTGTGTTTTTTTTTGGGTTTGTTTGTTTGTGCTCACCTTTATATATGCGTGTATGTGTGTGAGTATATATATCTTTGATTTTTGAAATCGTGTTGGGCGTGCTGCTAACAGCCCGTCTCCTACATGCGTGAAACACACTGGTGTCCCGTTAATGTCCTCGTGGATGCGTCTCTAAAACGAGGAAAATGGGATGCATGGGATTTCCTGTCAATAAGCCGCGCTGAGCTCTCGGTGGTGTGACACCCCCACCAGCCGCGATGCAGCTCACTGACCAAACACAGACTCTCCTGTTTCCCTTGGCGCCCGGTGGTTATTTAAATGAAAGCCATTCGGTTGTCGGGCGGATCAAATCCTCCCCGCGAGCGTTGGAGGCAAATCCAGAGTCAAAGCAGTTGCGCCTCTCTGAAACAAAACAGTCTGAGGTAACGGCCCTTTTCTCTCGGTTGCTTTGGGTGTTGACTGATTTTCATTTGCTCCATCTGTAGTTTCATCTTTGGCACCGGTCCGCGTAAGAGGGGCCACGGAGTTTCCACATACTGCATAGGAGGGGATGTAATGTTGGCCATCCGTTCAGGCCTATCACTTCATTTTTGAAAGAACACTTTATTATAAGGGAATCAATTTGGAAAAAATCTCAACGTGAACGATGCCAAGGCTTTTTTTTTTTCAGTCTGGCGGGCCTTTTGGAAAATCTGCATTTTCTGTGTGCTAGTGTTACGACCCGACTTCAAGCTGAGGTAGAGGATGGAGGTTTGTGTTCTCCTGTGCTCGTTCTTCTCTTTTAGAGTGTTCAAAATGAATCCCTCTATCCCCCACAGTGTCCACCTCCCTCTGCTGGACCGCAGCATCCCCGACTTCTCCAGCTTCGGCACGGTGGACGAGTGGCTCGACGCCATCAAGATGGGCCAGTACAAGGACAACTTTGCCAACGCCGACTTTGTCACCTTTGACCTGGTCTCCCAAATGACCATGGAGTAAGTAGAACTGATCCCCCTCTGCCATGAAAACTCAGGTAGCATACTTTAAGCACGTGTAAAACTAAGATATATAATACAAAAAATAGCCATAATGGATTTTTTTACAGGTTTGCAGCACACCCAAATAGTGTTCAATATGGAAAACATATACAGTGGCTCATGTATAGAAAAGGGCCTATGCCATAGTTGCTTACCCCCCTGATTTTTCCGGGAGGCTCCCGATTTCCATTGCCACAATTCTCTGTCAAAATGATTTTTTTTGTATAGAGAACTGCTGTCGTTTGGAAATCCTCCCGATTTAAATTTTTGGCTTTCAAGATTGGCAAGCATGGTCTACGCTCCCATAGGGGTATCCCGATCAGCCAGCCCATCAAAGTGCTCAGCAAAGTGGCAGTGAGCTTAACGGTGAGCTGGTCTAAGGCAGGCTGAGGACACGGGGCCCCAACGACGCCTCGTAAAGCCCGGCCTGTCGAAACACACTCTGACAATTAGCAGATGGTAACGTCGCAGTGCTTTGGCGCCATGGCTGCAACCTACGACGGGAAGCTTTCATCCCCGTCCGCCATGTGCGGCCCAGTCTTCCCTCAGAGCGACTAGAAAGAACCCAAGGAGAACAAATGTGGCGGCGCTTCGGTGAACAGATGCCAGACTTGACCGAGATATGGCTTTTCCCCCTGCTAGTTGCCGACAGATTGTAATTTTTCTTGCACTGTCTCTTTCCCAAAGCTGACAGACACATTGTGTGGAAGTCATAGCCACAGGTGTAATTTGAGCGGCTCACCGCATCACAGGTTGATAGTGTTTTAAGCCAGTGAGGGTTGTCAGTGCCAAAGTCTGAGTATGAGACACAGGACAGCCATTGTCTACTGAATAAAAAAAAGAAGTAGTTACGCAACACACAGTGAGTAACGGCTGCAAAAGAGATCCTGCTTTTATCTCCCTCGCTGTTGGCTTTGGCCAAAGCACTCCTCTTTTATGACCTTTGCGTGAATCATCAAGCTGTTTCGGTCTCTGGCCTGAGGGAAAGTCTGCTATTTCAGCCCACCAATTCATTTCAGTTGGTTCTGGTCCACTGTAGAGTAAACTGTTGTCTGTCACCTGGTCCGACATGAGGACAGTGTAAACCATTCCACAGCCCAAACTTGTTCATATTCCGAACCTGTTTTCCTTTTCCCCTTCCACAGGGACATCCTGAGGGTAGGCGTGACGTTAGCCGGTCACCAGAAGAAGATCCTCAACAGCGTCCAGATGATGCGGGCGCAGATGAACCAGATCACGTCGGTGGAGGTCTGACCCCCCCCTCCCTCCCCTGACCCGGAGGAGAGGAGGCCCCAGGGGGTGGTAGGTGGGGTGGGGGGGTTAGGGGGGTTAGGGGGGTCAGGGAGGACAGGGCTCTGGGCGGAGCAGAGAGACAGAGTGGATGTGTGTCGCGTGGCTCTTCCTACCGGACCACCTCCCAACCCTGAGGTTCCTCTCCCCTCTTTCCTGTGTCACCTTGGGTCCCTCATGAACCCCCCCCCCCTCGTCCACCCAACACTACCCCACCCCACCCCACCCCACCCCACCCTTACCCAGCCCTACTCTTGCTCTTTGGGGATCGGCTCTGGTGAGCTGAAGGCCAAGCGTGTCCCTGGTCTGGGGACGTCGCCGAGCAGCCACGACCAGAGGAGGGAGGAGCGTGGAGGAGGTTTGAAACGACCAGCGACACCGGTTGGACCATCTTCCGCCGCAGTTTTTGGGGTTTTTGCTGTTGAACTTTTTTCTCTTTGCATATTTGTTTTGGGTTTGTTCATTTGTTTTTGAGAATTTTGTAAAGAATTTTGTAAAGAAAAAAAAAGCTGAGAAGACACGAGGAGTCTATATGAATATATATAGATGATATAAAGTTGTAAACTAGATGGACTGTGTGGGCGGGCATACCCTTCAAAAGGGCAAGGCGGAAGCATGCAAAACGGGGAAGCCAGCCAGCCCTGTTTGAAAAAGGTTTTAGCATCACCTGTGTTGATTTTTACCTCGGACATCTTAACGGAAACGATTCTCTGTTGCCTTCTGGAGGCAAAGCACAGAGGATGGCAAGATACCTGACTGAAACTCCTATGGTTGACATAAAACAAAAAGAAAACAAAAAAAAGAAAACCATGAGATGCACCGCTTCAATTCAATTGATTTGGGAATTTAGTTCAATCAAAGCTCAATCACTACACAAACACAGACAGAAAAAGGTGTTCCTTATAGTGTTTTTCTTTATTGTGTGAAATTTTGTGATGAACACTTTCTTTCCCCACCATGTATCCCTCCACCATGAACAATAAGGATTCTTTTCTTTCTTTTTTCTTTTTGGTCAATGAAAGCATCATAGCCTGCCAAATGAAACTTTGTCTTTTGAAACATCTGACAAAATCATGTACATATCAGATCTGCACTTGAGGGAGCGACGCTGTCCCTATGAACCCGCTGTAGTGACTGGCTCCCACCGTCTCTTCAGCTCGTGAAGAAATCAATGAATTGACAATGACTAGTGGGTTGAATAGAAGGAGGCTTTTGTTTTGTTGTTCCTATTATAATATTTTTTTTCTCTCTTCCTTATTTTGTGAAATGTTAGCTGTGGATTTTTGAAGAATCAGTGTAATAAACAGAAGAAAACATGCTTCCTCCACGTATGTATCCAAATATAATCGCATTTGGGTTCCTTCTCCCTTTACTGTTTACATGGAGGGAAGCTGAGTGCACATATGTTTTGCTCGTCCCATGATCTAGCGTTTTCCTTTTTGTCTGCAACAGCACCTCGTTTGAGCGTGTGTGTGTGTGTGTGCGTGCGTGCATGTGTTGTTTATTCAGGTGTGTGTGTGTGTCTTTGTAAAATATGTGAGTGCTTGCATACAAATGTGTGTGGGGCCATGGGGCCACTGTTTGAATGCATACTGAGTTAATGATTGGTTTAGCAGTGCTTTGATTTGCCACACTTAGCAGAGCTCACTTTATAGAGTACAGTGTTTTTTACATTATATTCCCTGTTTTCCTTCCAGATTCTTCCTTTTGAAATGACACATTATATTGAAATTAAGGGGTTTTAATACCTGGTAATTTCAAGAGGTGAATTTCACAATCAGGTCATTTAAACATAAAATGAAAATACAGTATGTTATTATTAGTAGTATTATTATTGTTGCTGTTATTATATATTACGGGGACTTTCCTTACGACAGTCGACTTTCGGACAACAATTGACTGCAAAACTGTTGGACTCCAAAAAGAACTACAACAATAAAACAGTAACTGAATCTTCCATTGCGCCTTTGAATTTTAGGAGTATGAATCATGTTAGTTCTCCTCGTGGAGCAGGGCAATTCCTTGTCACAGGTTTCGTGTTTCCATGGACGATATGTGTGTTTGCACTCCTGTTTTGCTATTGTGACGGGATAAAAAAAATGGCTGTGTGAATGGAGAGCTGTCAATCATTGTTGGCGTGTGGGATATGCAGAAAGGGGCAGGGCTAAAGACACAGAGGGGTGGGGGGTTTGTGCGGTGCAGAAACTGGACGTCTCCATGGCAGCTCTCCTTCCTCCAGTCTGCCCTCCAGAGACAGCCCACCTTGGCGCGCTCACAAGCACTGCCCCAATGAGATCAGTATGGTGGCGGAGCTGGTCCGTGCGGGGCTCTGTGGAGCTCACCAAAGCACCAGCCGTGGACCTCCAACCGGGATGCTCCTGCGGGGTGTGTGCAGTCCCTACTGGGTGGGAAGTGACATCCTCCATCCCTGTACTGACCCCCCTCTCTAGAAGCTGCTCACACAGACCTCTCTGTCGCATGTCTGGCACACTGCTCCCTGAAACCCGCCCACTCAGCCAGTTGTTTGCTGTCACTGGCTGGCTGCCTCTTGAGCGTTATCCACAATAAGACAGAAGCAAACGTCTCCCATGTGGAGTCCATGTGAAGTCTGCAAAGGACATACCACCGACCGACTACCTACGAGGGGTTTCCTCCAGAAAGGGCAAGTCCTCCACATTCGCATCTTATCATCCTCAGGTGTCACGCTGTCCACTTTGACATTTGCCGGTAGTTTGTTTTTCCTGAATGGAGGTTGGCTATCTCTCTCTCTCTCTCTCTCTCTCTCTCTCTCTCTCAGCAGAAAGAGAAATGAGTGAAGTGCATCCACTTTTTTCGTCATCTTTCACTTACCCATCTTATTTCCTCAGTAGAATTCAACAGCCCGGAGGACGACGATGCTGTCTGACCCTGTTCTACTTAGGTTGCAAGCTTCCTTTAAAAAAAGTCTTTTGTTTCCCTTCCGTGCCAGCTCCTTGTCTTAAACACGGCCAGGAGCGCAGGGATCTCATCTAACCTTTTCTGCGGCTTCGTTCCCCTCATCAGTACTTTAGTGTGTTGTTATTAATATTTCAGCTTGTACATCGTAACATAAAAAAGCGGGAGGGTGGTGGTTCACTGGCGCTGATAGTTCGAGCCGAATGAGAGCGAGAGAGAAGAAGCGATTCGGTTGACCCAAATGTCCCCTTTGCCTGATTCCAGTTTACATTTGAAAAGAGCTCCCCTGACTTCATTCCCTTCCATGTCACCACAGTTGAAATATTTAGCAGTGCGTCAGTGTTATTTAGCAGCGCGGCAGCAGTTGAAGTGCCACAGTACATACAAATATCCCTAAATCAAGCAAGCAAATGCACTCAAAACCTGCGTGAAACTTCGTCTTGGTTACGGGTCTCGCCATTCCTTAAAATGCTTGGCCACCTTTAAGTTGAAGGTGCAAGTAGTCAAAGACATCCTGGGATACATCGGGGGATTCTCTTTGAGTTGTGCTTCCATGAGCAGAGTGAGATGTAGGCAAAATACAGAGGGGTATTGTTGACTAAAGATATCTTTGTGGATCTATACACACAGGGGTGGTCAACTCTTAACATGATAGGAATAGAGAGGGCTCTTCTTAGAGGTCCTCTTCGTGATCTTCCACTTGGAAAGGTACATTTGATTTGGATTGACTAGTGCGTTGTCTGCGTGACACCCTTGCTGATGACAACTTTCTTTCTTTGATGTTTTAACGCTAGCAGGTGAAAATGTCCTACATTTTTAGACTACAGAATCTATAAACATGTAGCCACCTGGTAGAATACAGTGTAATGTGTCTATCCGGTCAACTAGGAGGTGCTTACTGAAGTTTTTACTTCATGTGAGGATTAGCATTGTATATGTGCTTATATATTAATTTACTTTCCCCCCTATTTACAATCTGACGCCATGATTACTGGGAGTCCAATCAATGACCAATGTAAGACCTGTAAATGGGTTTCTTTGTACAGAGTGTAAATCCATGATATTTTTACATCGCTGAGATGTTTGTAACGTTGCTGTCCCTTTAGCTCCCAATGAACTGAGACGGACAGATATTCAAGCATTTTGTAAGAACGGCGCGTAAATCAATCCCTCCCCACTCTACTGATTTGACGCATACACAACTTTATGTTCAGCGATTTCACAGCACACAGGCTTTTAGGGAGTGTCACGCATAACACATCTTCTCTTCATTCGCAAATTAAATCAAAAACCAATTAAGTAAGCGCCTAGGAACACTTCCAACCACCGCATGCCAATTCCTTTAGGAAGAAAAGAGAAACAAGTATGTCTCAGTGTTACTATGACATGAAAGCGAGCATAAACACAAGCTGTGCCAGCCCCCGCACCCATTGGACTGTGCTGTACGTCGTCCAAAAACATTCAGAGGAACAGCCTGCTTTTGTGGTAGTGGATAGAAAATGGCTCCTGCTACGTAGCTCTCGCGCACAGGGCCAGAGCTCCCTCATCTGGCGTGGTGGCTAACAGCAGTAGTTTCATAAGCGTACCCAGTGCTCCTCTACGGCCTTCGTCCCCCTACCACTCCGGCTGTGGGTGAGCAGAGGCCGGGGATGCTGTTAATGCCGGTCCTGACCACTGTGACTTGTGTGGGAGGTCCTGTGTTTTCTGTATAAATGTACATTGACTGTAACCCTGTGAATGATGTAACAATTTCATTATTTGTAATATTGTTATTGGTTTATTTTCTAAAAATGGAAAGCCCAACTTGACTCTCCTCAATAAAAAAAAAAATGAAATCAGTTATACCATTTTGTCCTGGGTTTTCATCATGCCATAGTTAATCATCTTGTCATCTTGTCTACATATAAAATTTGTCCCTATCCCTGTAAATATTTTATTAGTCTAGTCCTAGCACGATTATTTTCATTATAATTTACATTGTAATGATATAATGTAATTCGATTCAGCCTTCGCTGTTTTTAAAACGTTTTTAAGCCACCAATATTTCTATTCCATCACCATTTAAAATAAGTATAACTTTCCAACTGTAAAAGTAACCGAAAAATTTTATATGCACGAAAACATCTTATCAACATTTGATAGAACCCATTTCACGGAATTTGTGGTCCAATCATTGGGAAAATGCCGTACTCAAACTGAGGGATTCTATTTGAAAATGGTGCTCAGGGAAAAAAAAACATTGCTGCCATAGATGATAAAAAGTCTGATAAGTATTAACCCTTTATTGCCTGACAAACTAGCAATGCACTACTAAATACACTGCTCCAGAAAGTATAAATATGATAAACTGAACTGAACATGCCAAACTGCTGTTATTGTTGGGGCACTCACCTCATCTACAGTAAAATTCAGTCCGTGTAAACTGTCTTTTAGTTTACCATCAAACATTTAGATAAATGTTTAGACAATGTAGATTATGAATTTCAGCACTGTGTCTGCGTGCCTTACAGTCTCTTATGTTCCTTACCTTGTCCTCTTGTCTTTCCTTACTTATCCTTGAGAGCACCGATGCCCTTCTACGTTGCCCAACTAGTTGTCCAGTGTATCGTGATTTTACACCAACTCCTGTGGCCCAGCCTACGTACCCCAGACAGCATGATCCACTTTTCCCTGTGATTTCCTGTCAGAAGTAATTGGACCATGAGTAGTTCCACCCCAGCTCAGGTTCAGGACTGGAGGTCTCACTCCCATCACCTTCCTCTCCGTTTCTGAAACCTCATTAGAGCCTGACGTGTGAAAGGCATGGCATGACCCCTGAGTGACCCTGTGGAGAGTGGCGTGTGTGTTAACAGGTTTACCCCAGGAGCAAGGCGGTAAAAAGGGGGTTCAGAAGTTCAGTGGTGAGACCGTGCTGCCGGACTGAACCAGAACTCTAATCTGGACCACCCGCCAGTCTACTGTAACATGACTGTGGCTGTGATGACTGTGGGGCCGGCTTGCATGTGCACTGATGGGGAAACGCCTGTCATGGTGTATGTACGAGTGACGTGCAACTGGAGCATTTGGAGCTGTGAGGAAGTTCTGAGGCTATTATCAAAGAAGATCAGAGAGTTGTCGTAGCTGTGGTTGCCTGCTGAATGGCGGCCTTAAACCAAAGACACTCTCTGGCTTCTGTTACCCCTCCACCGATTCATCGTTTACATGGAGCATTCCAATAACGTCTTCCTGCGGTTCTCATTGGTTAGTCAATATTTTTTTCAAGAAGTCTTCCGACAGTCTGTAGCGGTCTACCAATTAATAATCCAAAGTTTTGTAATGTATATATTTTTTTTATATTTCAGACACAATTACAATGCACGTGTTGTCAACTAGCACAAAGGTTACAATGCCACACAGGCCACAGTATAAAGGGATTGCCTCAGTTAGAATGAGTACAAGATGTAGAGATTGTGTGGGGAGATAGTTTACACTCTATGACTAATCTGAATTGAAATCCCAATTTCTGCAAACGCTACACATGGACCGCACCACAATCTTGGAACGACAGAAATATTATACAATATAATTCTTTACAATTATAGCTCACAGACAAAATGAGCAATAATTGCATTGGGCATGCTCTGTGTGAGTAGCAAAGACAGTCCGTGATTGTCAATGTTAGCTGCGGGGGATTGCAATATGGTTGAAAGTCACCAGTGAACCATAGCGTTCTCCTCTAGCACATCCACTCCAGATGCCTAGACCTGGCCCTGTGGCTACGAGCTGCCAGTATGGAGATTTGTGACCATTCATCAAGTTGTTTGTTTACTGGCTACCTGCCCGCCTGAAAATGCCACCACTCCCATGGCGGTCAGAGGAGGACCAACTGCTGCCCAGCTGACACGGGGCTTAAGAAACGAGGTGGACAGGACGTAAATACAAAATGAGAAATCTGGGTCACAAGGTCGAATCGGGATCTTCAGCGCCGAGTTAAGGAGGTCGGCCGGGGGGAGCGACCTCTCAGAGGTCCACCTGGGGACGTGATGGAGAGTGGCATCAGAATGAAATAGGACATAGACGGTCCTCCTCGCTGGGCAGGGCTGGCTCTGCTTACCACGCGGCCGCTCCTAATTGGCAGGCGGAGGAGACGTTCGGGCCGGGAGTCCCGTTTGATTTCCCAGTTATGGGACGGGCCTAATGCGTTGCAGACCGCTTCAAAAGCCCTTTGTCGACGGATGCATTTCTAAGGAAAATAGACATGTGCATTCGGAGGAGGGGGGGAGATTTGGAGAATTGCAGTGCATCTAGCGTTCGCTGAGACAGGACTTTGATAGACACAGCCAGGCTGTCATGCATCCCAGCAGGTAAAAAGGCCCGTGGGTTAACTTTAACCAAGGTGCTCGTCAATGTCAAAGTTCAGCATTCATAACAAAATAGATGGGAAAGCAAGTTGGAGCGTTCTTCAGGTCATGCAGTCAAAAATATACTTTTCAGAGACCTGCGTGATCCTTGCTCATTCTCTTCTCTCTTCCCCCCGCCCAGATGGCACATCGTGACAGCGCATGCGGCAGAGGGAATATTTCTCAGCCGAATGTCGGCGTGTTTTTTTTTAGGAGAGCTACATCCGAGGTACTCTGCTTTCAGCGTGACGAGGGGCGAAAGGGTCGTGCTCTCTGCCGTGGAGAGGGTGCCGCTTGGGGAGAGAGGCAACGCTTGAAAGGACTCGGTGCATAATCGAGTGTGAGGGAGTGTGGAGTGACACGGCAGTGTCTGACCTGCTGCGTCTGACCTATATAACACTGTGAACTCACGGACCTCAGACACCTCTCACCACACAGTCCCGGTCGTGGCCCGCTTATCAGGCTCTCCTCCGCCATTGCCCTAGCAAGTACCCCGCAATACACCAAATCATATGGAGCTAAATGAAAATATTCTAAGAAAAAACATGTTTCAAAGAACATGCTCTTGAGTGATTCCATCCCCCCCCCCTCCACCCACCACTGAGGCACAGTCGGAAGAAGTGTGAAGTGTTATGGTTTGCTGTGAGCAAAAAGATCTTGCATGCCATCTAGAGGCCCTGTTGTTGTATTACAGGATTGTCACATCTTCAGACCCCCAGCTCAAATTTGGTTTGTCATGCAAAGTAGCATGATTATTAATATTATTAATTCAAATTTGAAACGTTTTTTTTTAAGTCCAATCAATTACACAAGAAAACCACGATTTGGTAGAGGGGGAATTGGCATGCTAGTTATTTTTTCAGCTATTTGTGTCAATTACTTTAATATTAAATGGTGTGAAAGATGTCAAACCAAACATTCTATAAAGGTTAATCACTTTAAATGTGCTTTAAGCCAACACCTAACAATATTAAATCTTAATTTGTATAAAATTGGTAAATTATGGTTAATTGACATTCCTCTAAGGTCACAAATCAACAAAAGTGAATTGAAGACCTAAATGTTATTGAGGGCCCGTCTCTAAACCAACAAAGTGTTTGTTACTTATAAAACTTGCAAAAACAATGGGAATCATTATAGGCATGCAAATATGAGGACACACATAAACCAATGGAAAAGGTTAATAACCACAATATGACCAAGATAATATTTATGCCCCCTGATATTTCACCAGCTAGCCAATTAGTTAGCTAGTAACGGATTTTTCCCCCCTGTGTACAGTTATGTATAATTTAAGCAATGCTCGTAAAGGGATATGTGGGGACAATTGGGGGAAATAGCAAAAAGGTGCGTGCATTATGGTCAAAATTAGACATTTGTGGTAATGTTAGTAGCCAGTGTGGTGGTGACTCGCTAACTAGCAAGCTGTCACATTGCACTCGCTAACTAGCGAGCTGCTTTGATAAGTTAACCAATTATCTGTCGTCATAAATTGAATTAATCAACAACACACTGGGTAAACTACAATTACATTTGCATGACAAATTAACTAATTTTAAATTTCATACAATTTCACTTAAATTACAAGACTTCATTTACAAAAACTGACTATTGTATCCCCTAATTTGGCTGGAGTTTTGTTTTACTTAAAGGCAGATTTATGTAGTCCACAAAGAGACATAAATTATCTAACACATAAACTTGGCTAACAATGTTTACTGCAATACCTTCCTGAAGGTTTAAATTTTCCAATGACAAAGGGTGTTAGGAGGGTTAAGGTATTATGGCAGTATTTGCTCTTTCACTGATACTGCATCGCCTATGGGAGTTAGTCTCACTCTTTTTGTGGATCAGGAGAAGCATGTGGCCCCTTTGTATCTTTAATTAAATCCCTGTTCAAGATGCTACAGGTTTGCCCTGCTGTATTTCTATTTGGCCTGAATCTATACTGGAGGGTGTTGTGTTCTGATTCATGCACAGGGTGGCAGTGTAGCCCAACTTCCTCCCTCTCATTCTCTCACAAACGGATTTCTCCATCTGTCCATCTGAATGCAGACAGCCTGCAATATTCCTTCCGTTTCCTCAGCACCGAGGACTATTCCTGACTAGCTCATCCTCAACTCCCTCTCCCAAACCATTTGTTGAGTTTGAGTCGATGAGGTTTGTGACAAACAAAAAGAAAAATAGATTAAAAAATAGCGAATGAGTTTGCGATTGTGCTTCGAGGAGCTGCGAGAACACAATGTGGAGGGACATCAATCAAAGCCGGGCTGATAAATGTCAACGCCACCGAGGTAATTTCTTCAGTCCCCCCGCGGACACAAAGTGACACCGCTCAGGGATCTTAGTGGAGCCGTCGAGGTGTGTCCCCGTGCCACCGCAGATGAATGTGTCCGTTCGTGATCCAGCAAAAGGTCACAGTTCACCTTTAATCTTCCCCCCCTGTCTGACAAGTTACAGACATTTTTTTTTATTGGATCCCCATTCCATGATCGATTGGGCAGTGCTGGGGATATGACGGACCCATAAACACCGGCCACACGTGCAGCCTTGAAATGATGTCAGCAAAGACGTTGCGGCCCGAGTCTATGTGTGATTTGTTTGGCAGTCTGCTCGTCTCTGGACCTGTCCCTCTTGTCCATTCCAACGGCTACATTAGAGCATTTCTTATTGCAGCTATGAGGGCGCCCTACCTTCAGCAGGACGGACATCCTCCCTGCTCAACAGCCTCCTTTTGTTTGAGATTCAAACCCCAAAGTGGAGAATCTGTTAATGTCGACATGAGACAGAGCAGAGGCATTTCTCCGAGATGATCTGTAGACCTTGGAGAAGCCCTTTGGCACGGAGGAAGTTCCTTGCATTTCTAATTGGCTCCAACCTCATTATAAAGACATAGGGGTGGGGGTTGGGATGAGGACAGGCCCGAAGGCCATGAGCGTGTGTGTGTGCGTGTGTGTGTGTGTGTGTGTGTGTGTGTCTCAGTGAGTGTGGTTGCGAGTGCGACAGTGAGGGGATCTTCTTTCCTCTCTGCCTGCCTTTATGAAGGGAGGAGGTCTCGATAGGTCTTGAATGTCGGTAGCATTCGTCAAACCCCTCAAAGACAAGACGGAGGAGTGGAGAGGAGGAGTGGGGAGCGGCGGGGGGGGGGGGATGGATTGGTCGGCTCCCACTGACACAGGCAGAGGGAGAAGTTTCACGCTGCTGCCGTCCTCTTCCTCCCCCTCAGTCCTCTTCCTCCTCCTCGCTGTCCTCTTCCTCCTCCTCACTGTCCCGTCCTCTTCCTCCTCCTTGCAGTCCTCTTCCTCCTCCTCACTGTCCCGTCCTCTTCCTCCTCCTCGCTGTCCCGTCCTCTTCCTCC
>JAVQIZ010170272.1:0-40835 GCA_036023535.2 Galaxias brevipinnis | reverse complement strand
GTAACAGTACTATGTAGAGAGTCTTTGGTTAAATATGTAACAGTACTATGTAGAGAGTCTTTGGTTAAATATGTAGCAGTACTATCTGGAGAGTCTTTGGTTAAATATGTAACAGTACTATGTAGAGAGTCTTTGGTTAAATATGTAACAGTACTATATGGAGAGTCTTTGGTTAAATATGTAACAGTACTATGTAGAGAGTCTTTGGTTAAATATGTAACAGTACTATGTAGAGAGTCTTTGGTTAAATATGTAGCAGTACTATGTAGAGAGTCTTTGGTTTCTTTTTCTGCTGGTTTCTTAAGTCATGACAGCTTGTTGCCTAGCAGAAATGGATTGCAAGGTTGGCCCATGGAGCTCGCTGCAAATCAAGCTCTGCATCCATCTCAAGTCAAATGGATTCCAATCTAATCACTGGACATTAGCACTTGAAGTACAGACCCCATAATACAGCCTTTTCCAATACCAGGGCTGTTTCCCCTCAAAAGAGAATTGCTTGCCACAGCACAATTAATCTGCTCGTGAAACAGTTTTGTTTTTTTTCTTTGTGTGTGAAGTTTGAGGCCGCAGCAAAACGTTGCAGAATGTCTTAGCGTCCTCCCGTGTGTGCTAAACAACACACGTCATGAAAGTAAAACACGGAGCCAGTTCAACAAATGGTTTACCTCCTGCACCTGTCTGCTGGACTGGAGCCTTTTCCTTTTTGAACCACTTGTGATTCCCCTAATGTGAATTCTTCTTGTTCTTCTCTTTCTCATCCTCCTCCTCTTCCTCCTTCTCCTTCTTCTTCGTCGGTGACTGCACAGATCGACAAGACTGACGACAAGTCCCTGGAGGAGCGTGGGCGCATCATGATCTCTCTGAAGTACAGCTCCCAGAAGTCTGGCCTGGTGGTGGGCATCGTTCGCTGTGCCCACCTCGCTGCCATGGACGCCAACGGTTTCTCCGACCCTTATGTCAAAACGTGAGCTTTACAAAACACACACACACACACACACACACACACACACACACACAGAGAGAGACACAACTGACCATCAATAAGACTCGACTATTTATTGTCTTTTATTTTTCATTGAACATTCTAACATGGTAGTTTGGGAGAAGAGAATGTGATTACACCTAACAGACAGCTTGCACAAAAGGCCATCCAGAAAGCTTATATAAATAAAACAAGGTCATATTAATAATACCTCAACATTTGCTAACTCTTTCATCTGGAAGAGCAATAGAAAGGCAAATGAATGTCTGTCCATAACCTGAAGAATGGAAAGAGTGGGGTGTTTCCCTGCAGATGTCACCAGCTTGAATAATGCACAGACAAATAATAGATTTATTTAATAGATAGATACTGATTTGCTTTTATGAGCGGTGTAAATGAAAGGCATGCTCTGTTTGGCAGACAAACACAGAGATGATTTTTCTTCTCAACACCCAATGTGTCATGTGATCCAGTGTGTCACGTGATGTCTGTCCAGCACATCATGTAATGGATGTAGTCTGAGTTAAGAGGGTGGGTGCTCTCAGAATGGGTATACCTCCTACCCCAATAAAAGGTGTTGAGCACTCCTCCTAAAGATGGATCAAAACCATGGCCACTGCACCAAACCATGGTATACTTGTATTAAAACATGTTACAATAGCTAGG
Organism: Galaxias brevipinnis; assembly: GCA_036023535.2. NCBI lineage: Eukaryota > Metazoa > Chordata > Actinopteri > Galaxiiformes > Galaxiidae > Galaxias > Galaxias brevipinnis. The sequence goes on along the minus strand of JAVQIZ010170272.1, from coordinate 39,187 downwards.
TGTTTGTGATCTTGTTATAAATATGCATATACTTCATGTCCATTAGATCCTCTGAGCTGCAACACACTTTAACTTGTTCTGATCCTTTAATTTGGATAATCCTTTAGAGCTGATTGGTACACGGGAAATAATGACATTCTGCAGAGTTTAATACGTATTAGTGTGTCGTCATTGTTTCTTTCCTGCACACATATACTTCATCCTACAGGGTACAGTTCTAGTATGCAAATGTATAGGGAACTCCTTCACTTTAGCAACAACTTATAAAGTTTCCAAATCGACTTTCAATTATATGAATCAATATTATGAAACCAGAATTGGCACAATTGTTAATGACTGTTGTTGTTTCGTTTGGCAGTTTACCTGCAGCGCTAGTGGCTCTTGCACTATTTTATTTTGTAGTTCAATTTAAGAGTGCAACAGCCCTCTCTGGTGGATGGTTATTATTATTACAACCATTGCCCTTTTGAGCTCTATTCAGCTTTAATTGTTTCTTTATAACTCACTCAATGCGCTTACAAACCGACTTAAACTATCACTGTCGTTACTGGACTTGGAGTATAGAGTACACGTTTAACAAAGCTGTGGTGGTGGGGGATTCTAATGTGACCGTCAATCTCTCCCTGTGCTTACAGGTACCTGAAACCTGACGAGAACAAAAAGTCAAAGCACAAGACCATTGTGAAGAAGAAAACACTGAACCCAGAGTTCAATGAGGTAATCTTTGTGTGTGTGTGTGGGGGGGGGGGGGGGGGGGCAGGTGTGCACGCGTTTGTCTGTGCATGTGTCCCCTTAAAATCTCCTTATCAATTAGCTGATATGAGAAGAGGTTCTGCTGTTGTCTGAAGTGCCTTGGTCTGTGCTGGAGGAGTCCAGCTGTATCAAAGAGGATGTCCCGGAAGGAGTCCAGCTGTATCAAAGAGGATGTCCCTGAAGGAGTCCAGCTGTGTCAAAGAGGATGTCCCTAAAGGAGTCCAGCTGTATCAAAGAGGATGTTCCTGGAGGACAGGTCTGTCCTGGAGAAGTCCAGCTGTATCAAAGAGGATGTTCCTGGAGGACAGGTCTATGCTGGAGGAGTCCAGCTGTATCAAAGAGGATGTCCCTGGAGGAGTCCAGCTGTATCAAAGAGGATGTTCCTGGAGGAGTCCAGCTGTATCAAAGAGAATGTCCCTGGTGGACCGCAGGCAGGCCTGTGACTTGACATTTCCCGCTGACATTTGTGTGCCCGTCTCTGTCCCTATCCCTGATGGCCTTTCTGCCAGAGATTAGGCTCCCTGCCATCCTGTTACATTAAAATCTCATAGGGTTTAATGAAAGCACGTTAGTAACCTGTATTGAGTGGATTGAAAACAGAATGAATTTCCTTTGAACCAGTACTTTATATTTGTTTGATTGTGGTAAAAACAAGTCTAATTCAGTCTATTTTCCACAGTCATGTTTATAGATCCAAATGTATGTTGAGATGTTTTAATTCTGATTTTTGTTTTAGGAATTTTTCTATGACATCAAATATGCTGACCTCACTAAGAAGACCCTGGAAGTTACAGTGTGGGATTATGACATTGGCAAGTCCAACGATTTCATAGGTATGCACACAGGAGGGAGGGAGGGGAGCGGGGGAGGGAGGGGAGGAGGAGGGAGGCAGGGAGGAAGGGAGGGAGGGAGGGGAGGGAGGGAAGGGGGGACGGGGTTACCTTGTCAGTTGTTATTCTGATCCTACCTGATTCTGAGTCATCTCAGCTGCAGCTGCATGGATGACGCTTTGGCACCAGCTGTTGTTCCCCTGCCTCTGTGCACCTGCCCCTTTTGTTTACCACACCTATGTACCTCTCGGTAGCCACCAGCTGCCAAGCGTTACCCATAGGAGCAAATAGGACGGAAGCTCAACCCTGACAAAACAGAACTCCTCTTCATCGCCGGGAAGTCCAGCCCACGTCCAACCGCAACGTCATTGTGCACTTCCTGTCGAAACTTACACTCACTTGTTTGGACTCCATTTCAGTTCTTAAATGTAATATGTCGCATCTGCCTTGCACATTTATTTGACATAAAACGTAATTGTCTGTACTAAGTCATTGTTTGTACTAAGTAATTGTGTTTGTGATGGTCCTGTTTTGTATCCTGGTGTTTAATGTAGCACTTGTTTAATGTAAATACTTGTCTTATCTAGGTGATTTGGTCAGGGATGCACCTGTCTTATCTACATGACTTTAGGATTTTTGGCGTCTCGTTGAAAGCATTATTTTTTGTATGTCGCTTTGGATAAAAGTGTGTGGTAAATGATTGTGTTGTAATGTAAAGTGAGAAATGAGAACTGTCATTGGCGTGTTTTTCGTTTTCAACCATGCAGCAGGGTGCTCAGACAGATCTGCATCTTGGATGGTTGATAGATAGAAGATACTTAAACACAACAGTGGAGTCCATAATTTAGGAATTGTTAAAAGAATCAAATACGAACATAAACTCTTTTGTGTTGAGGATTTTCATTCAGGCGTCTCATAAATGTGTCGTGCTGTGTTACTTTTTCAGGTGGCGTTTCTCTGGGCATCAATGATTGTGTTGTAATGTAATGTAAAGTGAGCTATACTAAATGAGAACTGTCGTTGGTTTTTCAGGTGGCGTTTCTCTGGGCATCAACGCTAACGGGGAGAGGCTAAAACACTGGTTTGACTGTCTCAAAAACAAGGACAAGAAAATAGAGCGTTGGCACACACTGACCAATGAACTGCCTGGTTCCGTGTTTAGTGACTGAACGACCCCCAACACCACCTCCACAACCTGACGCCAGTAACGCCCAGAAGAATCCCAGTTCTTTACAGACAAGTTACACACAAGCTACTCATGCTGCCCAGAAGAGTACAGTCTTTGACAGTCGACAACCTGCTATTTCCTTCAACAATGTTTACCAAATCAACCTCTACAACCCTTTCCTTACTCTGGCTCGTATTGTTTGGTATTCTTGCCCGTGTCGAGGTCTGTAAGCCCTCACTGGTACGTTACTCTGTGTTTATAGGGCTTGTTCTAGTGACATTGGTCATAATGTGGTAGGCAGTGTTGAGACAACAGTCGATGTGTATCTCTGTAGACCTGTGTGCCACTTACATTATAACAAGTTTACCCATTCCAAATAAGAAGTTCTAACGTCTTAGCGACAGCATTTACAATGGTAATGTTGAGAATGTGCTCTCACAAAAAAACTCTACGGTTTTTGTGTGGGTATTGATTTTTTTTTCTCACAACTTGAAAAGTATTGTTTACAAGACTAAAAAATATCTACACACACACACACACACTATGGTTCCTCGCTGAACATAAATCGCTATGGGCACAAAAAACACACATTGATGTGTTTTAATACAGTCCACTTTAAAAAGTCCAATCATGTAATGAAAAGTCTGTTGAAATGAAGTGAGGTGGCTAGGGAGGCATTTATATACTAGCTAAGTAAAATATGTTGTTGCTTATGTGTTTCAGTTTTCTTTTTTTCTTTCTTTTTTAAGTAGTGTAAATTGTAAGCCACTCCAGTAAGCGTATCTAATGAATGTACACTATAACCCAACTATCCCACAGTGACCCCACTGAGAATGTGCACCCAAGTGCTGTGTGTTGTTGATACTGTACATGCATAAAACCACAAGGTGTGAAAATGTCGCACATTTCTATGGCTAAAACAGGGGCATGGAGATATTTGATAGATGCAAACTGTCTGAATTTTGGACCTAGATATGATAGGTCATATTTTTTTTACTTTCCCTCGCTGTTAGCTGAAGTATGAATAACATCAACACTGTCAAAGGTCTACAAATGAATCAATTTGAATGTGCTGAAAGGTTGAAGCAAAAGCAGACTAACAATTCAGATTCAAAAAGACATTTCCAAATGGTTTCAAATTGTTCCCACTGGGTCAGGGTAGAAACAATAGCAGCTTTGTGTCCTTTAACAAGAGTGATTTTAAAATGGTAAAACTTTATTTCTCTTCAAACAGAAACCTTCCTTTTTAGAAACCAACAAACTACCACCCTTATCCTAATTATTTATATATTGTTTTGTATTTAAATGTATTTTTATCTTAACGTATCATCCTATTTTAGAGGTCACTTTCCACTTTCAGTATTACATTGGTAAGTTTTATTTTGACAAAGGTCTAACATTTTCCAAACGGGTATACCTACTATGGCTGGAGTAAAGAACTAGAGTGTAAATTCTCTAAAGCTTCTACATTATGTATGGACATGAATTGTGAGTCACAAATCGATTGTCTAAAAAGGCCCTACTGTCAGTTCAACATTCTTCCCTAAAAGGAAAGGGGTTCTGTAGTCCCTAGTTCCATTCCACCGAATAAAATGTTGGCGAGCCACTGGACAATATGAAGGTGGTCTCTCTCGCTCTCCAATGCATTTACAATTACTAAAGCCAACCTGTGACATTTTGTAATCTGTCTGCCTTTGTATTTTAACTCAATATGACAAAAATGCATGCATGTTCTTGGTTTGTCATGAAAATATTTTTGCTTAATGTTTGATACAGCTGTATTTTCTGTGTAAAAAAATATCACAATTGTGGATGCTACAAGAATGTGAATCTTCTTCTGGACAATATTTTGTACCTTTTAACTATCGCATTGCCTGTTTGGCTGCTCTGTTGACTGGATGTGTGACTGCATGTGAATAAAGTTATCTTGTTTATTTAGTTCATTTTTTAACACTCAGGCAATGGTTTGCATTTTGATTGTTCTCCAAATAAAAAGAAAAAAAGAAGACAAAAATTGTTTCTCTTATTTCACCTTACTCTTGCACCAAATGGCCAAAGTATCTTACCTTTTATTAGCTTACAGTGTATTTTCTCACCACTCACTTTACAAAGTTAATATCATAACTTGCTTTTATTAAGGATAAATAAAACAAAAAAAACGTTTGACATACTTATAATAGTTTGTGGGTTTTAAGTTGAAAAGATTAATATTTACCTCTCCGATAACACAAGATCAGTGCGTCAACACACTGTGATGAACATGAGTAGGTCAGTGGTGCAAGATTGAGGTGGAAACAAAAAGCTAGATTTTATAACTACCCTACAGCAGGCAGCAGCTCCTGGTTTCTGAACCAACGTTTACTTGAGACAGAAAAACTTAATGTAGCAGTTACTACCGATCTGCGTTGCAGAAAAACGTCTGACAAAGATGGTTAGATTTCATCATAGTAGTGACATGAGAATGCTTTATTAAAACAAGTGTAGGAGGGTTTTCAGTTCCAATATTAGCATGCGGAATTCAGACATTTGTTTATTTCTGAATGTTGACATTTTAGAGTGTACCATAAAGATGAATAGAGTGCACGCTTAAAATTTTATCTGTACAATTTTATTCTATATATTACATTTCCCAGTAAAAAAAAATCTTTCAGAAACTAGTATCCAGGGACGTGTTACATAACCCTTTAATTTTTTACTATTACTTTTTACTCTGGCAAATAGTGTGCTATTTGTATGTGTAAAACTGAAACCCTGTTCAATAAAGTAAAGAACCAAAACCGATTGCTTTTTTTGTTGAAACAGATGACACTGTACAAAAAAAATTTTCTTAGTATTGTGTTGTCAATATGTATGTATGCATGGATTAATTATACAAGTATTCTCTGTTTGATGTGTAATATATATTTTTATGTTTTTTTTAACACAAAACGATTTCATATTTTATTAACTTTTTACTAAAGTTATAATAACGAACTTAACTACATCCTAGGGGACCACAGAGAACATCTCCAGGCCTCGAGACATAGGCTGCTCCCCTCTGATCGCAGCCCGCTCCGGTGCCTCTTTATGAGGCCCCTTTTCCTCCAGCTTCAGTATCTCCATGATGGCGTGCAGGCCCAGACGACGAGCATCGTCAATAGGAAGGTTGTTGAAGTGGTCGCGGAGCTGTAATGTGTCACAGAAAAATCAATGTACTTTAATAATCCATCCATCCATCCATCCATCCATTAGCTATATCGCTTAGCCTATGCAGGGTCGAGGGGGGGAGCTGGAGCCTATCCCAGCCGACACAGGGCGAGAGTCGGGGTACACCCTGGACAGGTTGCCAGTCTATCACAGGGCCCCTTTAAAGGGCCAAACACTTTAATAATCAAGAGTAAAATCTATTATGAAGTTTTGACTCTGCTGCACTAAACAGCAACCCCGTAACTGCACTCTCTCCTTGATTCCCAAAGTGCTTTGTTTATGTAATCACATACCTCTATATTGGAGCCATTCCTGATGCAGAATTTTACCATTTCCGGTTGGTTGGTGCAGACAGCCTAGAGACCAAAGTGAAATAAAGTATACACAATTTGTTGTTTTTCCTCCTGTGTACAACCAATTATTATCGATTACAATGTATTACTGTAATTTGACATATATTTAGAAGCAGCTGGGGTAGTCATTTCAGTATACACAGGATAGGCTGTTGTAATGTCCTGACTATAAAATGGAATAGCACAGGCCAAAACATTTGAAACAATGAGACAATGAAAAGACAATGTTTTTATTTTCTACAATGCCCTATAAAATGTAAATGTTGATATGGCATGGTCGTGTCAGTCAGGAAGAGGCTCACCACATGAAGAGGAGTTCTACCCTCAGCATCTGCAAAGTTAAGGCTGGCCCCTGCATGCTTCCATATCTCCATCTGAGCGCTATCACCTAGATATGCCAGGCTGTGGAGAACACAAATATCATGTATTTATTGTCAATAAACACAAATAGTATTACCACGGTAAGGCTTCTCTTTCTATCAGACAAACAGACTCACTTTGTACATTCACATTCAAGCTACTGAGAGACAATGTGTTTTGTTTTATTTCACACACAGTGGATCATATTGGAACAATGCTTACTGAAGATTAGTGCCAATACATTTTCATTTCCTGATAGAAGCTGTATTATACCTTTTTATATCTACAGAGAGATTTCGCAGGACAATGCTGCATGACACAAGGTTAGAATTGTTTTTATTTGTCAGGGCATACTCTATTGATGGAAAATGTTCCATTGTGTTTTTCATCATCCTACAGATTAGACAGAAAATCTGGTCGCAGGGGTAAACAAACACAAACTCACCAACACATTTCAGTCCCCATTTCCACAGCGGATATTTCCAGAGCAGCCCCCTCGCTTATTAGGAAAGATATTACCTCTATGCTTCTAAATGGGAAATAGAGGGTCAGTGACACACCACTACATAGGCTAGCATAAACTCACTGGCTTTCATTTACAAAAAAAAAGACCCTACACAGCTTTCTGAGACTCTATTTTCTGTCCTGTATGTATGCTTATTTGTGTGCATGCTTCAGAATCAATTAGTTAGAACATAATTATATCTCGCATCTGCTTTTGAATGGCAATTATTGTTTTAATTTTTTATGGCTTTGTCAGAGCACTGTCTTGGCTTACAGCTTTCGTAGGACTCAGATTTCTAAAACCCAAATGTATATAATGTAGGCGATAACTAGGCCTATGTATAAAACATACCATCATTCTATCAAACCAGGACAAGAGTGACAGTTGGTCAATGTCAATGTCAATAATTAGGAACTCTACAAGTCTCAATTAAAGGTCAAAGTAAATCAGGAACTTAAAGGTCTTGCTAGAAATAATCAGTATAGTGTCGATGGAGCAAGGCAAACTTATGTGAAACTAGCCCCACTAGTTGTGTATTAATATCTCACTTGCTACGAATAGCATCTCGCAGAGCAGTTTCATTGTTGGAGTCCCTTAAATTGACATCAGCTCCCTTTTTGATCAGGAAGCGCACAGTCTCTAAATCCCCCTCACCAGCAGCTAGGTGGAGAGGAGTTCTACCATGGCCATCAGACACAGTTATATTAGCACCCTGCAGCACAATTTACAAGACTAGACATTACTTGAGGACAAAAGATTGGTTAATGAAAGTGTATAAAAGATTATAGGGTTTGATCTCAACTAAGCTCAATAGGTGTTAATGTCTTGAGGGAAATGTGATAATCAAAGAAAAGTATATAATTGAAAGACAATAAACTATTATTACTTTTGAAAACATATAACCTGAGATTAGCATACCTGTTGAAAATGACACTCTAGGCTGCCAATATCCCCTTGCATAGCAGATGTATTCATCAGAAAGGGAAATATGGCAGACTGAAATGATTTCATCTCCTGAATAGGAAAAAAATTGCTAAACTGTTATTCCTTTGGCTTATTAGCAAATAATAAAGTTCACTTACATTTACATTAAAATGTGTTACAATTAGACAAATAAAGTTAGCTATCTTTGTTCACAACAATAGAACCGTTACTAGAACAGCTAATAACTTAGCAAGGTGATTGATTGTGAACACAACTTACTAGCTGTGCTAGCTATTGCTAATGTTTTGTTTTACTTAAAAGTGGCACCAACCTTGACCTTATCATCAGTACCCAACCATCCTAAACGCAGGGACGATGCTACAGCTGACCAAAATCTGTAAACATCCTCAGGGATTCTTCTTTTTGATTGAAATATACCCATGTTGAGGTAATAGGTGTGTTGTTAATAATCACTTAATGCTATGACTTTCCTTCTCGAATGAAGTTGCTAAATTATAGCCTCACATGTCACAGACTGGAGGACACCGCAACGGTTCAAAACGGCTCTACTTTACTAAAGTCTTTAGCTAACAACTGAATGCAATTTATATGCTACCTTACAAATATATATATATTGTCTTCAATTAATTTGTTTTAACATTTACAGAAGGAAAACTGTTGTTTGTTAGAACTAACTTCCTTCAAATGTAATATATTAATACACTGGCTATAAATGTATGGCCTCTGAGGGGAAAAAAAAACAAAAAACTTAACAGATGTGACTAACTGACTAACTATTGAATCACGAAGCTTATAGGATCTTTGTATACTAATTTATATTGCTATATTTATAAATATTAGTATGTGTTTATAAAATTGAATTATGAAGCTTTATCGCGCGAATTTACTTGTTGTTGATTCGTTAATGCGCTGAGCCGTAAAGTGTTTTTTACTGCCGTGGAGTTTCTTGTATAAATACTCACGTGGGACAGCAGGAAGGTCTTGTTCACTGGCTTTGACTGACTCAGGATCACTTCCAAAAACTAAGATAACGCCAGTAAAATTTGGTAATGTGTACAACACGGTAAGTTTAGTATATCGTGTTCAATTAATAACACTAATTGACCAATTAAACTAGGTTATGCTCATTTGAGCTTTCACAAATATTAGATTGTCTTGTATGGCTAACGTTAGCTGGCTAACCACGTGTTACGTTCCATCATGTAACGTTAGTCTGGTGGCATATTACCTTAGTTTAGTTATGTCAAAGGAACTTTGCACGCTGACATTTCGCTTACTTAGTTTGGAAAGGTGATTGTGCTTGGTTGGCGACATTAATCGTAGGGCAAACTATAATTTATCGCACCAAATGTTGTGAAAATGATAGGCCTCGTACATTCTATGCATGAGTGCCCAATTTTGTGACTTTCGTTCACCGCAACCTCCACTTCTCGTCATCCAGCCAGGATTTGCTTTGCTTTCTCCAAAGGAAATGCTTTGCATCCTGGTGCTAACAAGTTGCGTCCATGTTAGACATCTAGTAGAGACACAGCTAGCGCTGACTCATAATTTGGAGTACTCTAGCGTGCAACCAGCTATGACAATATAGGGCTTGTTTGAATAATTCATAGCCACCCCCAGTTGATTACCTTGCAAAATTATTCGTGGAGGTTATTTTCTTGGGGACAATTTGTGACAAGGTTATGTACATTTAAGTGGATTTAAATATTTCAAGATTAGTGAACTACGTTGCTGCCGATGTAGTTGTGGTTGCCGCCTCAAATTATTATATTGTGGCCCCTCATGCCGTGTCTCATAGTTGTTTGGAATGTCCCTAGATTCAGTGGGCTATTTCTGATTGACATGGCTAAATTACCAGCAGGTTTTGCTTTCACCTTTGCAGTAACAGTTGCTCTATGGTGTCAATGAGGCCTGATACACTTACATTGTACAAGTATGCGTTTTGAAATAGGTATGTAATTTAGGTCATCAAATGTTGTCCTAACAAACCTGCTCTTTTTACAGCTAGGCAATGAGACATGAAGATGGGTCATTTGACACTGCTGGACACAATGTGCAATGCTACTACACCTTTTGGTAAGTGGAGAATGTCAAATCTGTATGGTTACTGCACAGTAATAGTTAAGGCCCTGTCAGTGGGTTGGCATGCTGTTACAGTGCAGAGAGCAATCAGTTTATTGCAACCCACTGCTGTGCTCTATCCAGCAGCAGTGTTACTAATGAGACTGGACATTTATTTTAAAATGGAGAATTCTTCAAACCTGTGGTCAAATCTATTTTTTAAATGAAAATTAAATATCAATTCACTGGGTTTATTTATCTATCCACAAAATTTTGTGAATTTCTGTCTTACAGGTGTGTATAGTGTTCCAGGGCAAAGCACGTACGCTTCAAGTAAGAATTTTCGGAACTGGTATTAGGCTTTTTAGTTGTGTTGTTGTGATGATTGCCTTTAATGTTCAACTGCTCTGAAATGTGAATGACATAGGACTTTCTGAACAAGTTGTGGGTTAATTAATGTATTGCTAGCTCTTAAGTACCTGCTTTTAACCACTGACTTATATCTGCAGTTCAAAACAAGCGTTTTACCTACGGATGAGCTCTTCGCCATGAGTTACCCTGAAGGCGTCATGCCCCTCAGGTATGGGATTTCATCTTAATTACGTTTTGTGATTGGACAGTTAATCATACCGTCTAACTGCCAAGTCTGAAGTTTTGACTTTGCGATTTTATTGTAACTTCTACTGAGGCCTATCCCGACTGTTCTTTGTTAGTGGGACCTAGTCGTTGGAAATGCCTCAAAGAACAAACCTGTGGTTTCGCTTTACCCTCATGGTTACTACAATTAGCCTTGTGGGATATTACTACAGAACAAATCCATCTGCTATATGAAACTAGTTTAACTCATGCCATGCCCCTGTACTGACCCTTTGCTTCCAAACTGACCACAGGATGGTGCTAAACCTCAGATTACTGGCAATGGTGAGTAATTGTATGAGTTATTGTGGTTAAGGGCATACACATATTTTAAGTATTGAAATTAATGGTTTTAAAAGCACTGTATGGTATCTGCAAACAGACGCCTTTTCCGTCTGGTTTGTTCATTAAACGGTGCTAGAAAAATTCAACATGTGGCATCGTTGGTCTCCAGACCTAATTGTCTGGAGTCCTGGTATTTCTGTTGAAACAACACATTCTACTCTACTAATATCGTAATAAGTGTATGTGTGTGTGTGTATGTATATATGCGCGCTTATTTCCAATTGCTTGTTTTTAACCAGGTGAGAGCCACAAATGTCAAGACAGTCTTGTGAGTATCTTAAGCCAAATTGTAACAGTAGATTGAAAAGCACAGTATGGTATCTGCAGCCAGCTGTTTCAACAAGCTGTTCTGTTCATAAATCTGTGCAAGACAATAATCTGCATCTGGCATTGTTGGTCTCCAGGTTTGTTTATGCCTGTAGCCTTGGTATTTCTGCAGAGACACCTTATGCATATCGCGCTCTCCGCCCCTGTTTTTGTGGGCTGACTAACCAGTAGACATCTTAGGAATGCAAGGCTTCTGATGGTGTAGTGTCCCAAGTCCACAACACTGAATTGTGTGGCCAACTTAAGAAAGCACTGGTTTCTATTTCACAGCCTCCCGTACATTTTGTAGTTCCAATCAATTTAGTTCTGACATTTTTACTTAAAAAAAAAACAAAATAATAAAAAATTATAATATTGTGCACAAAGCAATAGTTAGTAACACTGTTTGTTTGGCAAACTTTCAAAATGACTTCACATTCTGAGCTTCAGCTGTATTCATGTCGTAACTATTTAGTCTTAAAACGTGACATTGAGTCCCTCCACATTCTTTCTTCCCAAATGTGCTTCTGAAAGTTATTTTCAATCTTTTTAGGCCTCCCCTGAACCTGACACGCTGGAAGCATCTGTCTATATTTGGGAGCAATTGAATGTAGGTACATTTGATAGTGTTTTTAAGTTATACAAGTAAGCTTCCCCATTTGGGTATCATCAGTAACTAGAGTTGAACATTGCTATTAAAGTCACAGAACAATCTAAATGTAATTAAACTGAATTTCAAAAACCCATACAGACAACTTTTCTCATATCTTGTCCATATTGTTGATTTAGATAAAAAGGGTGGTTTAACTTAATTTATACTAAGATCAAAATGCAATGGTTATGGTCAGCATTAAGTTATGTGAAACGACAAGTGTTTCTCAGTTAACCACCATGGCTTTATACCAAGAAAACATCCTAATTTTAAAGTTCTGAATTCAGTTGATAAAAGCACAGTACATGGTTTGGTTTTGTATATAATATTTTATGTGTATATGCATTTAGAGTAGCTAACAAATGAGTAGGCTGTATGCAATAGTCACAATATTGTATAAAATGCAAACTCTTTTAGACAACTTTGTTCTAAAAGTGACACATTTTCTCTTTAGGCTCTCCTGCACCATCTGGTACGGAGTTGTCTAGAGACTGGCTGAGGCGTTGATTTCTCAAGGTAAAAATGTAAAATGTTGCCTGATTGTGAATTTCACTGTTTTGGTCATATTACCAAGGCTTTCAGGAGACTCAGTTCCTGATTATGTTGTGGACATGACCATAAAGTAACCAGCATCCCGATAGGCCTCGTCAGCACGTCTGCTGGGGGTGTCTGTTGGGAACATTGTAGTTACGTCTTCGTTTGTACATTCCCAACATGTGTTAGGGAATTTTTATATATATATTTATATTTACCTTTTCACTTGCCCATTTCAGGATCTGGATTGGCATTACTGCAGCTCTTACCAGGTAAGAAGGGTTGTTAGCTCAGGGATCATTTTTCAAAGGGGGCTAGTTAGTATTTACCACTGCTGGTCCTTTACGCATTGATTCCAAAGCAAATGTCCCCAGGAGACAAATCTAGTCCCCTTTGCTGTAGGTGGACTGCAGTCTCCGGGGGCAACAAATTGCAGTTTTCATATTTGCTCAAAGAACTATGCCTCTTTGTTTGGGGGGTGGGCTTGGTTACTAATTTGTTTGTTTGCCGTCTAGAGCTGCCGACTCATCGTTGATCCTGGACCATCTTGTATTTCTCGATTTTGTAATTTGCTTGAATAAATCTTTTTTTTTTTAAATTCTGAAATATCCAGTGAGTCATTGTGCTTGCCATGTTTTTTCTCTCCTGGCTCAACTCCTTGGACTAGATAGACATTACTGACATTGATTTAAAAATGGTGTTGCTAAAAATTCTGTATGGGTAAAGAACATAACTGAATAATCAAGTGTGCAGAACTGAACAGATAACAATGTCTACAGCTTGTTTTTGTCCAATCAAGATGTGAACCACTTTTTGGTTAAACTGATCAGAACTTGCGATTCCAATTGTATTGGAAGTGATCTAATTGGGGAGTGCCATCACTTTAAATTATGTAATTCGATATTGGTTAAGGTATTATTTGATGGCATGGGTCCTATATACTGATAGCAGATATAATCAAATACTTAAGTACAAATTATATTGTAAGTATCCAGCGTTTTAGACACTTCAAATTTCGAAGGTCCAGCGTTTTATGTAGCGGATAGTGGTAAGGTCGGAAGGGCCCTGTTATCTGGAATGGTTCACGACATCGTAAGGATCACGGGGAAAGGATCACAGGCCTTCCTTCAATGAGCACAGCCTCAAACCCTCTGCCATGTAGAGTACAGGCCTGTATTCCTGTAAATCTAATACCCGTGGTTAATTTGGAAGTTCATGTAGATCTACAATTGCAAGGTAATGAGTTCTGGCGAAGTTGTATACTCAAAATGAACTGGAATAGTGTCTATTTAAAGACCAAGTGCCCTCGCCACAGTGTAAAATGGCATTCGTGCAGTACTGGTGATTCAATTGCAACGCAGGTTTTCACACCCGCTTGACGAGTATAGCTGATGCTGTTAATATTTCTTCTAAATGGCTCCTTGGCCTAAAACAGCCCGTACTAACGGATGCGCAGATAACACATGCATAAGCTTCACCATAAGTGTGTTATCTGGGTACACCATCAGACTGCAGAGAGGATTAAATAACCATGTGCATGACATTTGTATTTTCATGCTAATCCCACTTTGGGTTTTATTACGTTTCGTTGCCTGACTCGTACATATTTCCTCCAAGCAATTGCTGTGTAGTTATGTCTGCAGGCTACAAACAGCTGGTTCGTCCCTAGGTTTTAAATAACACAATCATATCAATTGTCAGGCAACGTTTGTTAACCAAAGGAAAACAGCGGGTTCGTGGACACCATCGTCGCCCAAAAGCATCATTTTAACGACAGATATCGTTTGATAATAATCTTAGGGTTTTCAGCATTAGCCTAAAGAAGAACCTTCTCTGTTGGGTAAAGACTCTGCTGAAGGCAGTGACGTCTCAGTAAACGCAGAACTACATGCCCCAACATGCCTTTCTGGTAGAACAGGTCCTCCCCTTTTATTTGAGTGGCAAGTTGTTTGTTTCACTGTTACCAGCTGCCGGACTATTCCAATCCCTGTCGGAGAGAGAACACGGGGACCGACAGTCCTTTCTCTTCTCCCTCCCCGTTTACCTTATTGTGCTTTCTTTATTTCACCCTACTTTTCTCTTAAGCTAGCCTTTCTCCCTTATCACAACTTTTCTTTTCCTTAACTAGCTTTCTTTTCCGTTTTAAGTTTTTATAATCAGCTGCATCTACCTGTTTAGACCTATTTATTTATTTATGTTTTTATTAGGAAAGGTATATATTTGTTATCTTAGATGAGAGGACTGAAAAAATGGAGTTACATATTTTAGAACACAGCTTGAAAGTGGCAAGTATAGCAAAAGAGGGTATCCAGATATGCACTCATGGATTAATCAAACTCGCTTTCTTGCCCTCGAAAACAAGGTAAGTAGCTTCAAGATATTAACGATGTAAAAAATCGGCTACATGGTTGCATGATACATTATATTTTTATGTGACACTAACATTTTTGCAAAGTAATGACGAGGGCTGCACAACTACCTTCAAAGCAGTTGAATCTCTGCTTAGCTTATCGTAGTCGTTCTTAGAGCAATAAATGGAAAACCATAGTCGAATTGGCTAGTTTTATATATGGAATAATGTTTAACGCGTTTGCATATTCATTTATTTTAAAAACCGCTAGGCTAGCATCGTATCATTGTGAGCTTTTGTGCTGTGGTTTGCTCGACGTAAAGGGGTGTGTGTGTACGTGCTTACAGCACTGTCTGTCTTGTTGTTTTTCCTTCTTCTGTAGCTCAGTAAAATTGATATGGGGGAGGTGGTTGCTTCAAATCAAACTTCACCCTGGCGATTCGAGAGATTTTCATAGTCCGTGATTATGCCAAATGCACAAAGCTCAAATGTGATATTGCCATACATCGACCCAAGCAATACCTGCATGAAAGGAAACACTCTTATTGCCAAGCTTTTGATTTTTCTTTTTTAGCATGATGTCCGGAGGCCTCCTCGTAATAGCAGTATACAAGCTATTTTTGTTTCGCAGCAGATACACAGCAATAGTTTTAGCCTGGCCTCATATTAAAGTCTGTTAAACCGACCCAGAATCTATATGTAACGAGAACACACCATTTAAACGCTTATGGCCAGTTGATAACAAACTAAATAGAACACATCTAGAACATCTGTATTGTTTTTATCTAAATGATGGATACCACATTGTTCAAGCCCTTAATGTTGTGTGTGTGTGTGGTTTCCTATCTCAAAACCATACTGTGTATCAGAGTCGTGTGGTCATTGAGGTTCCTGGCCAATTAGTGCTAACTTGCACCAGTGTTAAAAGATCCTCAAAATAGACCCAATAAAGGCCTACACATACAATGTACATTTTCCGCAAAAAAACACTTGACAATTGCAGGCCCTTATTGAACATTACCTCCATTGCAGTGTGCAGTTTTTTGGGCCAATTTTCAGCCACTAAAACAGAGGGAATATCTCAGCAATGGAAGGTCATATCAACCTAAAACAAGCGTTTTGTGTTCGTCTAGGTATCTTCTATCAGATCATATATAAAATGTGTCTGTAGAATATGCCTTTTAATTTGACCCCTAAAACCCTGCATAGACAGTACGTAAGATCATGCCTTAATGGCAAGTCATCCCAGGGCATTTTCCTTGGTCAGTTGTTTATTTGTTCAAATTCAATAAAGGACCTAAATTAGATGTTTTCTCAGTTGTTGACACTCAAACTCTAAAAGCTCCTCCTTGATCCGTTTTCAGAGCACTGCTGGTGCTGTTGTCCTACAAGGACATGTTTGAAAATGAGGCTAGAACTCAACTTTAATATGTTGCATCTGTCCAATCCAAATATTTTGGAAAGGCTGATGCTTTAGGTTATTGCTTTGGTTTCATTTCCGCCCCTAAATGATGAATTTGCAGAGATTGTTTTATTTGAGTTAGTGGAAGATACTATGAGGTTGTTAATTGCTTTGGTGGGGTCAGTCCATTGCAAACTCATTTAGAGATTCCTTGTGAAGTGCCTCGCATTCGCATAGAATGTGAGTGTTGCTGACAAAATCACTGGCCACACTTCGTTCTGCAGACAGCCTATTCAAGAGTTGTTTACCACATAGAATTGTGTTGATTATGGTGTTCTCAGTGATAGTGCCGACTCATTGTTGATCTGCTTGTTAGATTAGCCAGGCCATTGACACTCAGAGAAATATCGTTGATTGATTTCGTCATCCCGATTCATTAAACAGAGCTTACAGATCTGAAAGGGAGGCAATGGGGGAATTAAAAAAATACAAACTTTGTAAGGCTGATTAATGGTTTGTTTTATATTTTAATTCTAGTTTTAGTTTTAGAGACTAATTCAAAGGATGTGCCTAATATCTCAGTGTATCTTCACACCTTTCAGCCTAGAACAAAGTGCAGGCATTCAGTATCAAGGCTGTGAAGAATCCAGTGTTTATGGTCCAGTGGTTGAGCAGTTTGTTTCTCTAATGCTGAGGCAGGATGGACTGTGGCAGTTGGCTGCATAGAAACAAAGGCAAAGACGACTAGTTTTGATTTGATGCTAAGTGTGCCTACATACTTCAACACTGTTATTCTTAATGCTTGGTTTGCTCATGAGTAATAGACCAAAGTGTTTGTAGCACAATATAATAAACATTGATGTGGATTGATACTCAAAAGGTTAGGCTTTGTTGCCCTATTAAAATGGTTAATGCAATTAAAAATAGTTGTCATGTTTTTCACTGCATATAAAAAAGCAATACATATAATGACAAATGCTTTCCATGTGCATTTTCGGATAATTTAGAATCATGTGCTGTATATTTCTTTGTTTCTTTGTTAAGATCCCCCCCCCCCCACACACACACACACACTCCCAGACAACAAGGCCAATCTAAATGTTGCTATTTTCCCAAATATATTCCCTTTGCGTGACAAGACCCCAAAAAAACAGCTCTACCAAGCAAAGGATCCTTGAGATGATAAGATGGCACAACATAAGAGGATTGAGAGTAGAAGGTCACTCAAGTATTTTGGGGATGACGCACAACAACATCATACAAATAATTAAGGCCTGGGGCAATAGTTTCCTAGTCCTTCAATGTAATAGCTTAAGAGCTTTTTAAAGGGTCAATGGTGCTACTTTACCTTTGACCAATGGCACCTCTGGTCAGGTATCCTTTACAGCATCAAGTTTTATGACCAGGCAGCTGCCAAACCCCTTTCATTTTAGAGATGCATTTGAGTATAATTGCATACCGGTTTCTCTGTAAAAAAAAATAATATATTCCTCAAATTCCAGCCTGTTCTTTGGCTGCAAGACTGGCTTAAAACAAGACAAGTGATGAGAAAAGCTCTTGACAGAATTAATATTCAAACTAGTCTTTTTTTATTGTCACATTGACATGATGTGATGTGAAAACTGAATGGTGGGCCTCAAATGTAGCCTATACAATTTAACATGGTGCTGGAGTATATTCCCAATTGCAGATGTGTGATCCAAAATGGCTCAGTGACTTGCTGCCTGCATTCAATATGCATAGTTTTTATATAACGTTAATTTGAATCTGTTGAACACTATTTTATCAAACACTAATGTACATTTTTTATTCAGATTAGCTAACTGGTGAACTTTAATTGTACTTGTCTAGATCACAATGGGCACAATAACAGTAACAATTATATTTAACTTCAACTTTTTTTGTTTCCCACAGATGCAAGTTTTTTAGTCTGACGGAAACTCCGGAGGACTACACCATCATAGTTGACGAGGAAGGCTTCAAAGGTGGGCTTTCAGGGGAGCACATTACAAGCTATAATACAGCAGGTTTCTTGGAATGCTTTATTTAAAATTTATTTTATTTTGGTAATCATGTGGTTTTGCATTTTGCTTGTGTGTCCCTTTTCCTCCTTTAGTCTACTTTGTTAATTATTATCTAGATATTCAAATAAACACATACACCGAATATGCGCTATGTCAGGTCTAAAAAAAAATCGACTCAATAAGAACATACACCTTCAACGGTAAAAACTGCAACCAAATGCTTCCTGTAGTTCCTGATCAGTCTGTCACTGTGCCCTAGCTGCCATGCAGGAACTGTGTCCTACGCTCCTGTCTATGCAAAATTGCTTTAACTCTGTGAAATATTTGGGTTTTCAAGCATGAACTGCACATTTGAGGTCATACCACAGCGGTGTTAAAGCCAGGACTTGGACTAGGTCATGCTTTTTTCTTTCTATCTTTTCCATCTTTTCCATCTTATTCTTCTATCATTTTTAGGAAGACCTGCTTGTGTTTTTTTGATCATTGTCCTTATTTTGCTGTGATCTCTTACTGAGTCTAAGGTTGCTATTACTTTTTCCACACTGGTACATTGGGTGTTGCATAACTGTCTTTAAATAATAAATAAGTTAAGTGTTCATATTGTTTGCTAATTGTTTACCCAGGGTCTCTCTTTGTTTGTTTTACAATATGCAGTCATGTATGTACATTAAATGTTGTGATGAGGAATAGACCACTGCCCATGTTTTGATAAACGTAACTTGTTTGATCACAGTTGCTGCCTTGGTGCTCTGCGATTGCTGTCTCTAGCGTCTCATCATGGGTTAAAAGGCCCAATCTGTCACTGGTTCAGTTTCGTGGTTGGTTGAGTTAGTGAATCCATGTCATTATAGGCTGGTTTCCAAGGTGATCCTTATTGGTCACCATGGATACGAGAAGCTCTCTGGTGCAAAAGAGGTCTAGGTATTTTACTACGTGGGTTGACTCAAAGTTTCTATATATGTCTGCCTGACAATATAACTTACAGAGACACTGAAAAACAGATTGGGTTGTCATTGTATATTGGCTACTGCTTGCACATTTTATTTAATGATTATAAATAATTTTATATAGTTTCAAATGATGTTCTAAAGCAGTCAAGTCTGTTTGAATTTTTTTTTGTTTGAACTATAAGCCAAAACTCTTGTTTTAATTCATTTAGATTTACTTCACCTGTAATCTCATAGTACCTCAGCAATTATTTCCAAGATTTTAATTAATTTAATTAACAGGTCTCTTTCCTATGGTATCCTGTCTCTACATACTATCTTCCTGCTCATAAGTCATTGATTATTATTGTTATTCTCACAATAAGGGCTGTTATGACTAGTATATGTATCAATAATAAATATCACCATTTACTACCATGCACATCACAGACAAATACATTAGTCAGGCCATTTCTTTAACTTCACACTCTTGTTCAATTTTCAGAGTTGCCTGAGTCGGAGCATCTCAGTGTCGCTGAGTCCACGTGGCTGGCTCTCAATGTGGTGTCAGGGGGTGGAAGTGCTACCAACTCCCAGCCCATTGGAGTCACCAAAATTGCCAAATCAGTCATTGCTCCGCTAGCTGATCATAATATCTCTGTATTCATGCTGTCAACATATCAGACAGATTTCATTCTGGTGAGTGAAACTTTTCTTTGTCATGGTAATCATCACAGCCTTGTTTTTTTTTTTCTTAGTTTTTTTTATATCAGTTTAAACAAGCTAAGATTCTTTGCAGTTTTATATTTTACATGTCAGCCTGCCTCATTCATGTTGCTGCAGGTGTATTTTGTGTCATTTGTGAAACAGGAAAAATAATTGATATTTTATACTTTCATAACATTTGCTGACTGCAGGGACAGATCACATTGTTTATATATTGCCAGCATACAGGTGGTGAGGGCTGTAACTGTGTTTTCCATTAGGCTAGACATGGACAGGCAATAACAGCAATCTACTGTACCTCCTAGGGCTACAGTCCCTCTTTTCCGTGGAATCTTTTCATTTTGTGGAAGTTGCTTAATCACACTGGGGTTTTTCTCATGCCAGGCCCCTTTTTTGGCCTAAGGGACTACTTTTCTTGCCCAGCAAATGGAGGAAATAAAACAAACCCTAATGTCTGCTGAGAAACCCCAAGCCTGTTTGCGGAAATAAAATAAAGAAATAAATCTAGCTGTTTCGATGTTGATAATCTGGCTGTAGTTATGTAAAGAGGATCAGCTTTGGGCTCAGTCTCTCTCTGGAATTCCCGGTAACAGTCATGGGCACCGTTCCCTTAGCTCGCAGCGCCAGCTGCCCCAAACCACAGACCTAGAAGAAAGAGGAAATTACCTGTCTTTCCACTCTGCCTTCCACTACCTCTTTGCTTATATCCGTCTCGTTTGCGTTTTGTTTTATCTATATTTTGTTTCCCTGTGGCCGTTTTTTTAAGTCCCTGTTGTTTTACACTCAGTTTACATTACTCGAGTCCTGGTAACTTCAATACATTTGTCCCTGAATGTGTGTGCCCCCTCTTATGGTTGATGATGATCTGTTGCTGACACAAAAGTGCTTCGCCAAATCACATAGACAAGATCAGCATTATCCCTTAAACGTTAACGTGTGTGAGAGAGCTGAGTAACAGTAATGTCTAGACATGCATTCAATACATTGACTACATACATCAATATTTCATTCTACTTTTCTTTTTTGCAAGTACGTGCAGTATCCCCCTTCAGAAACTCAAACTAAGGGGCTCTCGCACTATGTTCATACCTTTACCACAACTTGGCCCTGACTGTTGTTGATAATGGAGGAAGGGCTGGCTGACTGTTAAAATCCACCTTTATGTCCACTAGCCTGTCCATGACTAATTGTATAGCTTGCTCTCACCTCTGCTGGGTATCGGAGTAAGAAGTTGAGTAAACAGACAGCTGGGATGAACAGCCTGCCAAAGGCAAGTTTCTAAACCAGATCTATTCTGCTGAGATCTTCATTGATGAACTTTGAAATCCTGCCTTTACTAATGTTTTGGTTGGTTGTTGTTGTTTTTTCTCCAAGTGTGTGCACATAAATCCTTCTAGAACAACTTCTACCTTTTTAACTTTCTGACAAAAAAAAAGCCTGCTACTGAAAAATAATAATATGCAGGCAACGGTTCATTCATCATACACTTTAATTGATCATTATGAAGGTTTTGACATTTTAATCAAGATTTAATTTTTATACTTTTTGGAGGGGAATCAAGTCTTCATGTCATATCCCTCCTTGCATTTTTTTTTGAGGAGGGTGTCAAATTCTCTCCAGACCAGAGAGACAAACACATTTATTTAGATCAGATAGCACGGCCTGACTCTAAAACCTGCATGAGGTCAGGGGTTATAAAACCCTAGGAAGGCCAGGGTGAAAGGGTGAAAGCCCCTCAAAGTAACTTACCATATCAGAACATAAGTGACCTGTTATTAATTGTGGATTCTTGATTAAAAGTGTCTTTGTTTTACGGCCAGGTACGAGAGAGGGACCTTCCCATGGTCATGCACACGCTGTCGGCAGAGTTTACCTTACTGAGGGTGATCAATGGAGAAACAGTGGCTGCCAGCAGCCCCGGAGTCACCAATGGTTTTGTGAAGCCAAAGCTTGGTAAAGGAACACCTAATATGTATTTTTGCATAAGCTCGGCACAGACTGTTGACCTTCTGGCCATGATAATGTGCTGTGTAGTAGTCTACTGACTCACAACTGCACAGACTGTTGACCCTCTGGCCATGATAGTGTGCTGTGTAGTAGTCTACTGACTCACTACAGCACAGACTGTTGACCCTCTGGCCATGATAATGTGCTGTGTAGTAGTCTACTGACTCACTACAGCACAGAACAGCACCTACATCAGTACACAGCTTGACCTTTCTCATTGTCAAGCTATAACTACACGCACAACCAGTAATACAGCATACATATGGCCCTGTCATTGTCCAATGTGTGCCATTTCAGTTTCCTGATTACGTGATCTATGACAACAGTGTAGAATGGTTACTTGATCTTCAACTTTTGAGTTAGCAGACAGGCACTATTTTTGTTGTTGCGATATGGATTTGTTGACTTATGTTTACTTTTTAAGTGTTCTTAAATGTGCTCTTGTTGGGTAAACAATGCCTTCAACAAGCCCATCATGGCTATGACAGAAACATGCGTCCGCCATGGAATCTGCTCTTATCTCCCTCTTGCTTGTTAGACTTGAATGTCCACTTACTGTTGATCCATTTCTGTGCATGATAGGGCTTTGTACTGATTAGGTTAACATCTCCTGGGAAACCCCAAAGCTTTTATCAAGATTAAAAGCCTCAACAGGAATACCTACAGCGGTATCTCTGACTGTACAGCCTGCAGAGAAATGTCTGTTCAGCTTACCCCAGATAAACGTGCATTACAGTTCCATCAGAAAGGAGATGAGTGTGAGGCTGAAATACAAATGTGACAAAAATGACATCATAGATAGTCAGAACAAAGACATTCGTTTTGCTTTATTTAAAAAAAAAAAAGACGTTTTTTAAGCAAACGAGGAAGTGGATAAAAATACCTTTTATCATCAAGATTCCTTGTAACCTAGGCCACATAAGGTCCAGTGACAGTTTACCAACTCAAGATAGCCTATGATCGATGGAAGACATTAGTATATATGTGAAGCTACGGCTTTACAAAGTGTTTGTCGAGTTTAGAAAACTGCACTATTAAGTCCCTGAATGGCTGCTACTGTCACTCTGTTAGCGTTGTCTGCATGTTTTTAACTCAAGTTATATAACTCCCTTCACGTCCTCAACAACAGCGTTTCCTTGCTGCCCGTCTATGACTGTGACCCCTTCTTGGGTCCGCATTCCCTAAGGTGTGTTTGTGAAAAAGTGGCTTAGTTTACAGCTAGTACACCATCTTGACTGTCACCCTATCTGAAATAAAAAAATTAACATCTCTAATTTGAAGAGGATTCTTTAGTGCTTAGAAAAATAATTGTCTATTAAGGGTTTGGTCACTTTGACTTGTAGGTTTAATGTTTGTTTTATTTTGGGAGTTTTCATGACCTTGTGTTATCTCTTGTTACAGTTCCCCGTCCCATCATCCATCCTTTGTCCAGCCCTAGCAACATGTTCTGTGTGACCAGCCTGGACCCAGACACACTTCCCTCCGTAGCAACACTGCTCATGGATGTTATGTTCTACTCTGGCAGGTGAGCGTCTCGTCCTGTACTTTATGTTTTTGTGTTTTATTTTCTATTGTTTACCTCAGACCATCAATGTTTACTCGCTAGCTAATTTAGACACACAGACTAATCACATAGACTAACCTCTAGTGTATGTAAGATAACATTGGATTGCCTATGTGTATGAGATGTGCTATACAAATACATTTGATTTGATTTGATTAGTGTATTAACTTTTAGATTTAGGTTAAAACAGAATTCTTGTGGTAGCACTATGCAGGAGTATTATGCATTCACAGTTTGTCGCAAATCAGTTATTTAAACTTGTTATCCTATAACACCAATTTTGAATATTATTGTTTGTCTTTATAAGCGTGTTTTGCGGTACGTTTTGAAAGCTATGTACTCTGTACCAACCCTATTCCCTGCTGTTACATAGAGTGCTCTACTATTAAGCATTACACAATGTGATAGGAGTATAAAAAAAGGGTCCACAATTACATTGTAAATATTATCTGACTTTACAAACCAGGATTATATCAACAAAATAAAATTGTCTATTATAAGTCCGTACCGTAGTTGATCAAAAATATTTGTCCTGAGCACCAACACAAGGTGTAGTTTAGTGCTAACGTTTCTTGTGAGTCTACATCACAATGACTGGTGAAAGGCTTGGATTATGTTAATGTCAACAAACTGACTAAACAAGAACGTTCCTGGTTTTCTCCACCTCATTCCAGTGGCGCCTTTCCTAGGATAAAGGAGCCTGGAGCGTCTAATGAAGACTCAGAGCACATCCGTTTCTTCTCCTTCTCCCTGATTGAGGGATACGTGTCTCTAGTCATGGACGAGCAGACCACAAGGAGGTAATGTGGGGCCACAGACCCCCACACCCCCCCCAGTGGGGCCTCTAGCAGCCCCTTTCTCTGTGTCTCTCTATACAGGCAACGTTTATTTAAGCTGTGATTCTTGGAGCTGCTTTTAATGTGGACCTGTGGGTGGGTTTGTGGGGGGGGGGGTTGTTAAGTGAAATGATCTGGCCTTAAATCCTTAAATGGGTCAGTGAAAGTGTCCAAGCTATGTGGAGAAGGGGACAGTAAGTGGACCATCCATTGATATTATTAGTTCATTATATTAATGGGATATCACTCATGCATTACATTGATACACTGCCTTACACACATTCCGATCTGTTTTAAAAAAATAAAGCAAAGTGATTGAAAGTGACGTAGTTGTATTGCTGGTAGGTTTCAGGGATGCGTGTTAATACTCATCACTTGTACTTGGAGGGTTTGTGTTGTGTTGTGGACTGACTTTCCCTTACCTTGATTTTGCCCTAATTCCAGGTTTCCCAATAACGTTCTCTTCACCAGTGCTTCAGGAGAGCTTTGGAAAATGGTCCGGATTGGTGGACAACCTTTAGGATTTGGTAGGTACAGCATTCCCTTAGTTCCTTGAAAGCTGACTTACAAGTACTGGCAGAGATTACGCCATCAAAACATGAATTATGAGCATAACATGAATTCTGTGATTTGAATGAGAATATAAATTGGCATAAAAACAAAGCAAGAAAGTAATTTTACTCTTTGCAGATAGTGGCATAATTAGTTTTTTTATGATTCATGATCCTTTTTGCCACTTGGCTCAGACGAATGCGGTATTGTGGCTCAAATCGCTGAACCTCTTGCGACTGCGGACATTCCAGCTTATTACATCAGCACCTTTAAGTTTGACCATGCCCTGGTGAGTGATGGCTACACCCGCCACCTTTTTCTACACAATTGTTTATTTGATTTCTATGGCTTAAAGAAATTTAGACAATCCTAACTCTAACCCCAAACGCCTCATCTAGGTTCCTGAAGAAAACATCCAGAGCGTGATTGGAGCACTAAGGACCAATAAGAGCACAGGAACCCAGTGACAGGAAGAAGGAAGAAACAGGGGGGAACTCCTGCTGTGCTCACACAGCGATTCATCACGTTAGGTCGAGGTTCAAACTGAAAGTGCCATGAGCTTACCAGTGGACTGCTGCTGAAGAAAGGGTGGGATGGCGGGTAGGGATTGTATACTATGATTTCTGGAGGTAGACAGAAAATGTGTGTGTGTGTGTGTGTGTGTGTGTGTGTGTGAGCGTGTGTGTGTGTGTGTGTGAGAGAATAGGGATGCCTTTGTTCCTTTATCAGAAACTTGCCCCTCCTTTTTCAGTGTGTGCCAACTCTGCCCCCATAGCCCACCCTTACCCTGAGCACCCAATCATACCCCAAAACAACACCCATCTCTTCAGGATCCAACGCTAGAAAGGCTGCACACTCTCTTTTTTTTTTTCTTCTTTCTTTTCTGTCTTTCTCCTCCCCCTCCCTGTCATACCATGTTACCATGGCAACGCGGCCTACGAGGCCCTTCTCTCTGACACGGGCTCAGAGGCTGAAAAAAAGTGTCAGTTTGTTTTAACCCTCCGTGACGCTCTCTGGCTCTTGACTGCCGATTTAAAAAAAAAGGATTTAAGTTTAGTTAACCAGACTAACATCTACTTCTTGTATTTATCTCAAGCCGTTTTTCCCTTAACAACATACTGTATTATTTACTTATCGGCCTCTAGTGGAAGGACAGAGAATGTATTTTTGAGCCGTTAGCAAGATTTCCTATTTTTTTTTTTTTCTTCAGTGCCAAGAGGTTGTAGGCCCAAACGAATGCCTTTGTCTTAATACTCACATGTGCAATTGAAGACAACAGATTTGGGAAGCCAGCAGCCGTAACAAATTACATAGTTCAATGTCATGGTTTGGTTCCCTTCAATAAGCTATTTAAGGAGTGTAATTTTAATGTTGTTCAGATCAATAATCTCACATATTGGAAATCCTCCCGCTGAGGGATTTCATGGGATAGTTAAAATGGCGTATCATCTGCACAGTATTAGTCTTAATGTTTCTTTGGCTTTTAAGTTTGGTTGAGAAGCAAGAGGAAACAAATTATTATGATTACATCCGATAACTAATTACTGATTCAATTGTTCTGTCATATCATGTAACAAATATGTAAACGATAGACAGGGAAATTATTGCATCAACTGTACCACCATACCACACTCCTGACCAGGCCTTTGCCTAAACCATTTAAAACTGCTAGTGTCTTTTTTTAGAGGTAAAAAGACATTTATTTCATTGAGTCGGTCGTTAATGTGTTATTGCAGTTGTGCGTTACTGAACCAGCCCTGAAAAAAACCTTGGTGTCTGTTTCTGTAGGCCTGTATTTTTCTCCCTTCTCCAGCCCAGTCTGCACTTTAACACAGGTTCTCCAGACCTGCTGTACTGATGTGAAGTGGGGAAAGCTATTTACCCCTGAAGGATTCTCTTATGTAAGGGAACGTTTTGGTCTTTAGCATTTGTTGGGTAACTGTTTTGTTTATTTTTCTCTGCACCAAGCAAAAGCTTTTTTTGTTTGTTTCTGTTTTATCACTGTTAAAACAGAAAAAGGGTGATGTTTTACTTTTGTTTTGAGCTTTTAGCATATGGTTTGAAAGGCCCTTCTTTGTAACGTTTAGTCTTCGTTTGCCACTCTTCATTTGACTATAGCAAACATGCAAAACACTTAAAATATTAAAAGACCTCAAATGTTTTTCAATTAAAGATTGAATACCCATCCTGAGTAAACCAAATTTAAAGATGTGGTTTGAACGGTATGAACGTCTAAATTAAAATGTCATTAGTTTCTAGACCTCTATGCCCATGTGTACGTGGTTCTAAATTATTTGGCTCAACTTTTAGCTGTTTGCCAAAGAATGTGACTTCCCTTACTGACTATAGATTGATGAAAGATCTTCAAACAGCAAACATCAAAGATAAGGGTCTACTGTAATGCAAGACACCTCACAACACAAAAATGTGCACACCCAGTGCAACAGTGCAAAAATAGCTGTTTACATTAAAAAAAGAGATTGTTTACTGACATAAAATAAATACATGTCAGAATGTATTGAGTCCTTATTTGTGATTTCTGAAAATATCACTATTCACATTCACAAACATCAGATTATTATTATTATTAGCAAGGATCTGGATCCAGTGTACTAAGCCGACTTATTTCATGTGGCAACCGACGTACATTGTGTAAAACAACTTTGACCAAATCATTCCTTCTACTGAGGTTAACTATACAAGAATGGAATTGCCCACGGATGACACGATTCTAATAGGATTGCGGTATACAATGTTGAAAAAAATCTAAACATTTACTTTATCCATGTTCAGGCAAAAAATAAATTCTTTCTTTTGACCTCTTATGAGAGGGAGTCTTGCAGTGCAATAACGTTGTTTGACATTGGTATTTCAAATAAAGCCTGTATTCTATACATAAGCATGGGATCCTTGATTTACACTGTTCCTACTGTTTGCTTATTTTTTAAAATGTTTTACATGTCTGAAAGCAAGCTTATTGATCCAATTATTGACACCATTATCCTTAAGTGTATCTAGTAGTACCGACCTCCCTTAACTGCTGCAAACACCAGGCCAGCTGAGAGTATAATCTAAACAAGAAAACTAAAAGCTGCGTGTCATTTTTCTTATAACTTTGACATCAACCAACTAACTAGAGAACAGACAGCACGTTGTTGCCTTAGGACCCTCCATACATCACCACCTTTCCCGTTCACCTAGCCCACCAAACAGTGGCAGTTGGGGGGTACATTTTTAACAGTAGTATCTCCTAGTAAGCCAGTCTTAGATTTGCTACTACATGTTAGTTAAGTGGTGCTGCCAACATCCTCTCTCTGCCGTGTGAGTTGGAGCACCACCCATACAGAAGGCTGACAGGTGGTAAAATGACCCCTGGTCATTTTATCCTGAGTATTGGCAACCAGGGCTGACTTTACTTTCCTCTCAGTAACTTGTTGGACATGTCTGCAAGGGAAAGGATGGTTTCAAGTGACACATGAAATTTACAGCCCATCACTGCCCACACAAGCAGTATTTACATTTATTGATGAAAATAACAGAAAATAAAATAGGGGGTATGTCTATTGCAGAACTACAGATTCCAATCCAAGCAAAATATTAATGTTTCTGTTTAATAGAATGCTTTACTGATTGACGCTCGGCTTGTTATAAAAGTCTAGTAATGATTTAAAGTCCTGTCTGCTGACAGAAACCTTCATGTACATACACAATAACACATTTTGATGTTAGGCAAGCATGGAACTTCAGCTTTACGCAATTAATGTGAGGAGACTTCAGCCCCTCAAGCCACTGCAGGAGAGATGGTAACTGAAGACAACACAGCTAATCCCTCTTAAGAGTTTCTGTATTAACATAAGACAAAAACCTGAAATAGTAGTCGTTTATTGTTGATTGTGACAAGCATTTTGGTTTGGAGTGATAGCATTGATTTGACTATTTTGCTGTTCCATTTGCACATACTGTAATTACACCCAACCAAAACAATTGAGCAAACAGTTATGGGGAATGAAAATACCAATAGGAAAGGACATTTGAAATTACATTTATATGTTTATGCTTTTTTTATTCAAAGTTAACTTTTGCCAACTGCCTGCAGTTGACTCAACAAAGTCCTCCTAAAATTGTAATTACTGTCCATTGTCCAAGAAAAAAACAATGAGAGATAGGCACGAGCTGCTGGCTGGACCCAGCTCCTACAAACAGCTCAACACCTACCCTACCCTTCAAGTTGTTGCTTCTCCACCTCCTATAGTAAAAAAACAACAATCAAAGGCCCGATCACAGTCACATAACCTCCAAAAATTTAATTTCACATGACTACCTCTAAAGCTACACTGCTAATATAGTAGCATCAAATGTTAGCATTATAATGTCATAAGTCAATCACGACATAATATGGAGCTGTTCGGACGGTCTATGCCGGAGCAGTGCATACTTTGGAACATCAGTAAGATTAAAAGGTGAAAGTGTCAGGTTAACAGTTGATCAGAAATAACACAAAATAAAAAACATGACCATTGTTTCATAAAACAGTTGGCAACAAAAAATAATTGGCAAGAAAGACACAGGCTGTCAATGTCAAGCGGCTAAAGATCACACCCTACGGGTTCACAAGTATGCAAGCATTACACTTCTAAGTCACTGGCTGCAAAGGTACAACACATCGAGCCTCACCTGACAGGGTTCTATGTGTCAAAACGCATTACAGGGCTTAAACACTGTAGGTGGGAGTATTTCCAGCAAAATTTTTGTTTGTTAAATTCTCATGTGTAGGGGGGGAAATACAGGGCTCAAGAGTCAATTAAAAAAGTTTAGACTTACAGCAGCCTTAATCAGACCTTACTCCCCTTAGAGTAAAAAAATCAGCATTTCAATGTGTTAGGATGGCTTCATCCGCTATGATGGAAAAACTACAGAGCTCCATCCACACAAGATGGTATCCTCTTCACACTCTGTGATTCAAACTTACTTCTCCTTTAGACAGCCACGGGGTGCACACCAACATTACCTAAATAGAGGACCATCCCAGAGGGGTTTCCTACCCACCAACAGAGAACAAGTCTTCAGACAGGGTCAATCTTTACAATGACGTCCACGGTTCACAAACCAGGCCCCATTTTCGGCGATGCGTCACAGATGACAGGGCTTGCAGCAGGTGAAGCAGGGCAAACGTTACAAGTGTGTGGGCGCCGCAGAGACTCAGATAAGGGACTTGACCAGCGCCACCATGTGATCAACACCACACGCTACATCCACCACATGACCAGGGACAGTCACCTAAAAATTAACCATCAAAGAGGACAGAATATTATATTTAATATAATAATACAATTATTATTATTATTATATTTCATATATAAAATATTGTATATGTACACACACACACACCAGCTGATATATATTAAAATGTTTATATTTCTATGATAATAATGATGAACCGTTCATGTAATAAGCTTTCCCATTGTGTAATGAAAGCACTAATGGGCAGTGATGCATGCAGTCTTACCCTCCATGGAAAGTATTGATCGTCTGTTTTCCCAATGCCCAGACATCCTCTGACGTTCTTCCCCCAGACAAAGAGCTCGCCTCGGTCTGACAGGAGAAAAAGAAAAGCTTCATCATCAGCGTTCTAACTCCAACTAATGACCCTATTATAAAACTAATATTGAACATTTCTACTGGTGAAGCATGTTTTTTCCACAACCAGAGTTAACATGAGATTCTTACAGATAATTTTCTGTAAAGATTTCGTTTTTAGATTGAACTAGGGTAACACTTAACTGTACCTTACATCACAAGCAGAACAAAATGAGCCCACGGCAACAATATGCCAGGTACATTGGGAAGACAAACATTCTCACCTGTAACAGCTGCAAAATGGTTGAGTCCACACCTTATCTGTCGGACAGCCACGGAAGGGTTAAACTCGGATCGTCCAAAGAGAGTAGGAGGGACCAGCTCAGGGGTCGGACACTCAGACAAATCTGGGCCTTTCCCAAGAATGCCATAGCCCCACACAAACACCTCTCCATTCTCTGTAGAAAAACATAATCCCACATTCATTAGAGGCACAACTTTTAGCATGTTTCACAGAACTAGACGGGACCGTTCTAAGCATCCACTTACCATTCAAAATGGCCACCTGAGTGCCCCCACAGGCTGCTTGCACTATCCTTCCCACTCCTCTGAAAGGCAAATGTCGAGGAGAGTTTATCTGGAAGGAAAGAAAGGAAGATGGATGTAAGGTTAAAAACCGTGTGCTTGAGAATATGTAACGTTATGTTCGTTGTATTTATAAAGCGCCTCTGAAAGCAAACGTTACATGGTGATGTACATATAAAAACCTCACCCTAAAATATATTAAACTGATTGTAAAAACATTATATAAACCCCACATAAACCAAAACAATAATCCAAATAAAATAATACAAAAACAACTCCTAATGGATGTGTCAAGCGCTCAGCTTACCTGTGCAGCTTCGGTGACGGAAGCCAGCTGTAGGTACTCTGAGTTCCCCCAGCCGTAAAGCTGGCCCTCCCTGGACACAGCCAGGCTGCAGTCTCCATAGGTGCTGACCTGCTGTACCTCCACTCCAGCTAGGTCTCCTGCTAACGCCGTTGGCTCCGAGCACATACTGTGGTGGCCAAGACCTGGACGGACACAGGGAATAAAAAAATAATAAATCTTAATTAAGTGGATCGCTACAATGAGGTAAAGATCTAATGATTTAGAAATATAAGGAAAACATCCCTCTTAATTGAGAGACAAACTTACATATTTACAGGTATATAAAATTGGATAGATCCATCAACTGGGGCCTCGTTCCATATATGTATACACAGTGCGTATGACTAGGACATGTTGATATGTGACGTGTGCGGATTGATGCATACGTGTACTTTTGTTTTTAGCTTGTCCTTCACTGATTTTACCTGTCAGGTCTGCTTTGTATTGCACTTAGGTCAAAGCGAGATATTTTTAAATGTGCTTTAGAAATACATTTGATATGACTAGTCTCTTTCCTGAGAAGTGTGTGTTTGTGGTCAGTTACTGTGTTCTTCTACCACGGACCTGTTTGCCCATCTGCTCCCCATCCGCACGCATACACCTTGCCAGTCTCCGTGAGGAACAGACTGTGGTCCTGCCCACACGCCACCTTACAGAAAGAGAGAGCGCTGGGTTAGTAATGGAATAGGC
The DNA here is from genome assembly GCA_036023535.2 of Galaxias brevipinnis. Taxonomy (NCBI): domain Eukaryota; kingdom Metazoa; phylum Chordata; class Actinopteri; order Galaxiiformes; family Galaxiidae; genus Galaxias; species Galaxias brevipinnis. The sequence goes on along the minus strand of JAVQIZ010170272.1, from coordinate 6,968 downwards.
ACCCTGCGGGGCTCAAACGGGCATTTGAAGACATCAATACGAACACATCAATATGCTGCTGAGTGGGCCTAGGTATGTGGAGGTGAAGAGATTCAACACACCTGAGTGACTGAGCTATCAAAACCCTCCATCTTGTGGATGACATGACTGGCACTTTTAAAACAAACAGAGAGAGAGAGAAACAGAGAGAGTTAGAAAGAAGACAAGAAGGTGGGATAAGAGCCAGATTATCAATGTGTCAAATGTGGCGTTTTGCATACAGACCCACAATCTATTGAAACACAGCAAATAATCAGAATATAATTAATCTTCTGGTAACTAAGCAGCAACCAGATAAAATAACACAGTAGTAATATAATCCTATTTGCCAGTGGTTGCCTACCAGAATTACTTAAAACATTTTGAGGAAGAAAGATTTCATCTCCAGCCTGACAGTGGTACAAGATGACCCACCAAAACAAACACAAGGGTAACAACAGAGCAGAACGCTGCGTTTTCAATCCATATGATGATTGCTACTGGACTCAGTTCACCATGTATGAGTTGCTTGTACTCGAAAAATACTGTCGACTCTGTCGAGTTGTCCCCAATGCTAGGAGGGGGTGAGAGGTACATACCCATAGATTTCATCCTCCACAATTCGTCTCCCACATTGACCGTAGGCATTGTTCCCCATACTAAACACTGGCATTGAAATAGAGTGAAGGAGAGAGAAAAGGAGAAGTTAGTGGGAGGTTGTAGCACACAATGCATGGTAACATTCACACTGATCTTATGGGTTATGGAGAGTTAACACAATATTCTTCTGAATTAAGAAAGTTCCCAAAACAGTGCTCTGATATAAGTAAATTAGAGCACAAATGTATGAACTAAAGGGGAACCCTAATGCTGCTGCTTTGTAATAGTCAGTTGTGTAATATAATCATGGCCACTGAGACATAATTAAAGTCACAGAGAAGAACAGAAAGCTTCAGGTCAATTTCAATTAATTTAAAGAGGTAGACAAACTCCAATTAAAAGTTTAACACGGATACAACATGAAAACAACCACAACCACCATATAAAACACTACTACCGTTCATAAAATGACTTAACATTTTACTGATTAAATAAGCAATCATGTTTTTGAGGGATTATTAAAGAGGGTACACTTGGTCGTTTTTTCCCCCCTACCTCCTTCCTGGTCGGTGACCACTAGGGAGTGCGCCCGTCCGCATGCCACCTGCAGCACCTTGGTGTCCTGATGCTTAGAAAGCGGGAGTGCTACTGGAGAAGGCTCCAGCATGTACTCATAGCTCTTATCTAAACATTGAGACAAGCAGTGGGATTTAAAGTAACTGACTTTAGTAATTTTTTCACACAGGCATTCTTCTACAGAAATCAGAACATGGTTCAGTACATCGACACAATTATAAAGTAGGCTATATTATGCAAACACACATTTGGAGAAGTAACAATCAGTAGTTAAATATTTGTTGATAAATACATTTTACTTGGAGGAAAACCTAAAGGTAACTGTTAATTAGTTTGAAAAATCTGAGGACAAACAGTGTGAGAGTGTAGCATCTTACGACGGTCGTGCTGCGTGCGTTGGAAGCCCAGCTGAGAGTCTTTGTTTAGGCCCATGCCCCACACTTTAGTGACATCTTTGGTGGAGGAGGCGAGGAGCGTGAAGCCGTACCCACAAGCAGCAGAAGATATCTAAGGACCAACCCAGATAATGGTCAGGAAGACAACACATCGATTAAGAAAAAAATCTGGCCTTTTATATTGGTAGCTACTACTACCCATACCTGTGCTTCCGTTTCCAGGCGATAGGGGGTGAGTTGGTATTTCTTAGGTTTTTTCACGCCACTGTCGGGCACCACAAAGCTAGGAATGCCCAGAGCCCCAGTGTAGCTAAATCCCCATACAAACACTTTGTGGTTTGGTTTTTTGTGCTTGCCTACGTATTGAAAAATGTGACCTGCATTATTGTTTTGCCTCCTCTGTTTGGGGGCACTGCTAGGTGTCATGTAACCCCGGACTCCAAGCCGGACACACACTCGACTGCAGACCAATGCCATGTTCCTACAAAAACCAAGAAACAACATAAGAAACCACTATTCATCACTACTTGCAAACCTTGAAACCTACAAAATCGGGAGGATTCCCAAAACAACAGCTTTACCTAGTTGTAACATCAGGTTGGTTTCAGGACCAGCACATTACCGAAAGGTGCACAAGGCTTTAGTTCATACGTTTATGCTTTACCCACTGAATTTACGAGTAATGTTATGTTTTTTCAAGTCCTTGACTTTGGCTAGCGAGGGCAGGCTGTGACAGATACTTGCTGTTACTACTTACATAACGTCGCAGTCTAGAGCAGCGCAGCAAAGTCCGTTTTACTCCAAGACATTCTATAAGCCACTGTAATAAGTTTATTTGAAATGTTGATTAGCAAAACACGTAGCAGATCATCATTTAAACTCATTTGCTCTAACGTGGAGAAGGGAGCAGCCATGACACTTTACATTTGACCCGACCCTTCTCCATCTTGGATGCAAGAGATTCTCTAATACGCCATCTGCTGGACTGGAGTGACATGCAGCAATGTCCACACAAGACTCTCTGAACATTCATAAAAGGGCTTTTCAGAACAAAAGTTGCTTAGTAATATGTGTGTGCAAAAAAAGTAATCAACAAATATACCTTTTTAAATGTATGTTTATTTATATACAAAATAAAATAGTTAAAAGCTTATTTAACTGAAGAAACTGCCAAATCTTATTTTCACTGAAAGAATGTAAGAATTTGTAAACATGAATCTGTTCAATAAAGCTTTCTTCCCAAATAGACACTCTGCTTAACTTGAACTTGTGCTGGACTTGCGCAGGCTGAGTCTTTTTCGAGTGTCTTCGGTGCACCGTTCCAATATTAGTTCAGGACTCGGACGAGGGGGAACCACTGGAACTTCAGTTTTCTCTTTGCGCTGCTTGGCAACCAACTCAGAACTAGGTTCCGGGAGTACAGGGGTCTCCTTTTCCAATGGCTCTTCTGTGAGTACAATTTATCATTAAATGAATTATTTTCTGGGAGAGGAAATAAACAGAACAGCCCTCTGTGACCTTCTGTAGGGCCTACGATTCAAAACAAACCTAATACTCGTGTTCATCAATCTAACCACGACTTAATTGGTTAACATGTCTTTACCCAGAGATGTCCAACAGCAAGGTCTATTTTCAGTGGAGCCCTGTCAGCATAAAGACAAATGCATACCTTCATTCTTCTCCTCAAGATGGGACTCTTTCTGGCCCTTTGAGGTTTTCCTAGGTTGAGTGAGGCGGCTGCCTTTCTGTTGTACGAAACGCCTGCTGTTCCTCCGGTAAGTATCTTGACTTATTTTCTGACGGGCCCGTCCGTGGATACTATTTGCGTTGCGAATGGTAGACCTGTGACCAAAATGGGATAGCACAAAAAGAGGACATGAAACCACAGAGTAGGTTTAGAGAGAGAGAATAGGAAACATAAATGTTGTATTCTTCTTTGTGAGTCCAAGTGTTTTATAACTGTAATATGCCCATACAGGATACAATTAAGACTTACCGTCGCGGTGGTGGAGTCATTTTCTGGTAATTACTCAGATCGGATTCAGACACATTTCTCTTTGCACCGGTTTTGAGGAGAAACATTGAAGGGAAGTGTCCAGTCTCTTCTCCAGACCTGTCGAACATCATCCCATCAAACAACCTTATAGTGTAACTACAGAAATCTGCTACTAGTCAAATGCATATTACAGTTGTTATAAGTCAGAAGCCGTGGGCCTATTTAAGATTTAACAAAAAAACATTGTTTATTTAACCAATTTACTGGTGATGAAGATATGAATATGAATCCTTCATAATGAAATATTCCACAAGCATGTGGGTCTTTTAGACCTCTTTACTTGTATTTGTATGTATTATTGTATAATAATGTGGTGCTGTAGACAGTCTCCATTAATGGACTGTACTTTACAGTAAACCGGGCCGCTTTAGTTGTCTATTGTCCCCTGGCCAGTTGACAATAGGCAAGCTTGAAATAAATAGGTTAAACATCACGCTTTTATGTATTTAAATACAATCCATCACCAGCATTGCCAAATCAGTCCAAATAAAAAGCATAAATTGGCAATTAAATTAGTCAATTATCACCACCAGAAACCTCACCTGACGACCCACCAGCCGTCTAGCAGTTTGTGTATAACCTCTACAGTTTCTCCTTGTTCCAGAGTCAGCTCATCATCCTGAGCTGCTTTGTGGTCTTTGATAGTGATATACAATTCTCCTGTTATTAAAACGAGTTATAACCAAAACAATGTTAAGTTACGCAAGAGACATATTCTGGGTTTTTATTTCTGAAAATGAAGTGTCAGCATCAGCTTAAAGTGGTTGAGGAGGAGGACAAGGAGGAGGAGAAAAAGAGGAAGAGAACGAGGAGGAAGAGGAGACGAAGGAGAAGGAGAAGGAGAACACACGATTTGTAGAAACATCCCAGTTTGTTGGTGACTTGCCTTCATAGTTGGGTTCCGCTTCCTCAGACTCTTCTGGTCCGTCCAGGGGTTCCAAGTAGGAGGCAGGCACCCAGCCTCGTCTAGACTCACACTGACAGAACCACCAACCTAGACATGATATAGGGTTAACAATATATCACAGTGTAATATTTTTTACCAAACTATGCTATTTATAAATAAGTTACAAAACAAACATGACCCTCAATGTAATCTATACCGATATCAATTTTAAATGGATATTTATGAAATATCTCAAACTTTCGAAAGAACAAGAGGTCACTTACCATTAGGACTCTTCTCCACGATTTCCACATATTCCCCAGTCTGTAGTTCTATTTCATGTTTGGAAGTCTTGTTGTAGTCAGCAATCACCCTGTAGCTCTCCAATATGATTGGACCAGAAATCTCTGAATGACAAGATAGAAGACAAAGGCCGAAAAAATTAGAAGCAACAAACAAACAAACAAACAAACACGAGGCAGTCACATCATAAAAATAAATGAATGAATGAATGAATGAATGAATGAATGAATCAGATTGGCAAAGAAGTTAAAGGTTGTATGTTACCAGATACACTGCTATTGGGTTTGTCATTGGACACCACATAGGTCTCATTTCTTTTGACTCTAAAAACAGCAGAATATAGAAAGCAAATTTTCACTAACCAAAATACATATGAGGTTGGTACAAGATGATCAACCTACAGACTTAGCGTGTAATGATCATGTCTATTTGTAGCCCTAAAGCTCTTTTCTGAACTGTTACAAAGTGATAGTGATTTAACAACAACACAACAGTTTATTAAAAACAGAATATAAACAAAACAAATGGCAGGAAATAGGTGAGGAGAAAAATAGAGGTACTGACGGGTGAGGGGCTGGTGGGTTTTCATCCTGTGGCCTAACCCGGAAGAGCTCACACAACAGTTTGCAGCGGGAGATCCTGGGAGGCAGGGAGATGAGCGCTTGACAGTACTCAGTCAGAGTGCTCTGCCTGGTCTCTGTAGACTTCTGGCTGTCCAGCCACTTCGGGGCTGAAGAAGGGAAAAAAGATCAATGGTGTGTAATGTAATGAAAATCTTATTTAAAAAAATATATTTATTATCATAACTTTAAAAAAATACTTTACAATGTGCTTTACATGTAAAAAGTAAAGAAATTAATTATAAAAACATAATAAAACCCAAATAATAATCCATCCATCCATCCATCCATCCATTTATTAGCTATACCGCTTATCCTTTGCAGGGTCACGGGGGGGCTGGAGCCTATCCCAGTCTATCACAGGGCTGACACATAGGGACAGACAACAACTCACACTCACATTCACACCTACGGGCAATTTAGAGTCACCAATTAACCTGCATGTTTTTGGACTGTGGGAGGAAACCGAAGTACCCGGAGGAAACCCACGCAAGCACGGGGAGAACACGCAAACTCCACACAGAAAGGCCCTTGGGTCAGGTTGGGATTGAACCCAGGACCTTCTTGCTGTGAGGCAACAGTGCTAACCACCGAGCCACCGTGCTGCCCTTTTCCTAATTTATGCATCTCTATTACTTTGCCTCTAACTTCACTAGATGCTCCCTATGCTCTTTAGTCTTCATTGTCACACCTTTCGTTCAGATTCTCAGTCTGAGCAATGATCATTAAACTGAATGGAGGTTTGTAGCAGCCAATAATGTAATAATTGCCGATTACGTAATAATTTTCCTGTTCTTAATGTAATAAAAGCAGAGAATGTAATAACTTACCAATTATATTTATTATGAAGAGTCAGACTTCCATAACACTTACCCTACTATAGCTTCTTTCCAATAATTTTCTCCAAAAATGCGACCAATCCTGACCTCTGAATATTAGTCCTAACTGCGATAAAACATACTATATCTCTCTCTCCAGCTCTCTCTCTCTTAAATTTGCAATGTAATGATTTTTGGGTTTTTTTACATGAAAAGACAAATGCTTATATTGAGCAAACATAGCCCTAACCCTAAAATGCTGGTACGTACCTATAGCATGTAACAACAACAGTAACAATAGAATGAACAAATGGTACATTCAACTTGTATGTACCATTGGCTCCACTGGCTGTCCCTTAGGTTGTGACAAGAGGCCAAATATTTGGCTGCTATTATGCAGCAGATAGGGTTTTTGATCTATCATATTTTAGTTTCTCAGTATCTGCTTTGGTTTCAAAATCATTGCATTTGTTTATAATTCTAAGATTATTCGTATTAATAATAATAATAATAATAATAATAATAATAATAATAATAATCATAATCATAATCATAATCATAATAACAATAACAATAATTCAAGATTCAAGATTCAATACTTTATTGCCAAACGATATCGTTAGGGATTTGTTTGGTGAGGTTAGTGCAATTCACATTCATCCATATTCACATTCACATAGTTAATTAATCAAGTGC